>PVJX010004923.1:0-89760 GCA_004027295.1 Dolichotis patagonum
TATCAAATCTCATATTAGGGAGATTATATGGTATTTACCCTTGTGAGTTTGGTTTATTTCACTTAAGAGAATGGTCTCAAGTCGTGTCCATTTATTTATAAATATCTCGATGTGATCATTCTTTATAGCTGAGTAGTACTCCATTATATAAAAATGCCACAACTTTTTTATCCATTCCTCAGTTGATGGGCACTTAGGTGGTTTCCAAGATCTGGCTATTACAAATTGTGCTGCTATACACATGGGTGCACATATATCACTGTGGTATGATGTTTTCAGTTGTTCTGGGAATATGCCTAGAAGCGGAATAGCTAGGTCAAATGGGACTTCCATACCCAGCTTTTTGAGGAATCGCCAGACTGACCTCCACAGTGGCTGCACCAGTCTACACTTCCACCAACAGTGCAGAAGAGGACATCATTCCCTTTTCAAAGGAGGGAGGCTGTGTCCTGACAACTGTGAAAGAACAGTGCCATCCTGGCCAGACATATTTGTTTAAGTGAGTTAAATAATGGATTGGCAGTTATAGTATCATCACCTGACCCTCTTGGTGGCTGAGCTGGGGAGGAAGTTACTATGGCAGCATGGTTGTGAGAGTGGGGAGAGAGAGGAGGGGCCTAAGTGGGACATTGCCAGCTGAAACCCTTTCTGGTGTTGCTCTGTCCTCTCCATGAGAAGAAGCAGGCCACTGACTGCTTTGCTCTGCAGACATGAAGGGCATGCAGGACTGACTGCAGTGACCCACATACTCACACATGTTGGAGTCAGTTCTACTGATCATGCCATCTTGAAACAGTACTCAATCAGGGTTAGCTCAGTGGGTCCCAGCCCCCAGAATGCTATTTCCAGAGCCTCTGTATTTGTTTCTCTCTTAGCCCAGTTGCTTCACTAGAAAGCACTGACTCACTATGAAACAAAATTCAGGGGCTGCCTGAGTTTGAACAGATTGTATTTTCATGCTAACTTATTTATTTCTTTGGATTTCCAATTGAATAATTTCAGACTAGATGGAGAATACAAGACAAATTCAAAGGGCCCCTTCTTTTTAGTGAGAGAAATGGTATTATTTTACAAATGGGGAAACTGAGGCACAAAGTAGCAAATTTACTCAAAATCATGTTGCTTGGAGATGGTAACAGCCAGTGCTGATCCTGTGACAGTCACCCTCCACCTGGGGCTTCCCATGCACCTGGGCGTCAGACTCCCTGAATTCCTCTTCAGAAAGCCATATCCTAGCTAATTGTCCTTAGGGTATTTAACTAGGCAAGGAATTTATTTTTCCAGTGAATTTTCTAAGACAAAAAGTAAACAAGGTAATTCTTCCAGTGTTAGCTTTCTGTCACTGTGATGCCTTAAATGCCTTATAAAGGGGGGAGGGTATATTTTGCTTCATGGTTTCCAAGCTTTCAGTCTGTAGTTGGCTGGCTCCACTGCTTTTAAGCCTGTGATAAGGCAAAAACAACAAGGCAGAAGGGTATGGGAGAAGAAAGCTCTTCACTTCATGGCAACCCGGAAGCAGAGAGAACAAGAGAGCCAAAGAAGAAGGGGCCAAGGACAAGATACAGTCCCCAAGGTCATGACCCACTCCCTTTAGATAGCCCCCCCAAGACTCTGTCTTCTCCCTATAAAGCCTTCTGATTATTAACCTATCCATAGATTAATCCACTGAAGTTAAAGCCCTCATGATCTAATCTCTTCCGGAAGTCCCACCTCTGAACATATGAGCCTCGTGGAGAAGTTCTATATCCAAACCATAATACCCTGTAAGTCATCTTTGGATATTGCTTGGAGCTTTCCAAGAAGTGTGTGTTCACCCTGCCCAACCCCTCATTATGTGTTGGCTTGGACTCACTGTTGAGCTGCCTGCCTGTATACTTGGAATCCTTCAGGGTTCTTTGCTACCAGAATTGTATTTCTTGAACTATAGATAGTAAAAATAGGAAATAATTATTTTCATTGCATATCATCTTAATACCTATGCAGTGTAACTACTGAAGGGTGATGGGTTTAAGATTTAGCAACAGAAAATCCTCTGATAAGGAAGTGAAATAACCAGGCTGATCTTCTTTGAAATAATTTAATATGCAGCCATAAAAGACAAGTCTTGGGGATTTATACCTATTATGGTAATCAGTTTGGTTACATCATCATCATCCATGATTTTCATCTATTATTTTTCCTTTAAAGTACTTAATGTAAAATCAAATGTTTAGCAACTGGTCATGAGTACCAGATTTTTCTGAGCTAAACTTTACAAAGTCAAAAGCCATTGTGTGAAGATGAGTTCTTATTCTGCATCTGAGGAAGTCTTCAAGATATAATTTCAGACTCAAGTACCATTTTGTGGGTAAAGAAAGGTGGTATCAAGTGACACACCGTGGGGAATTGCTGAGTTCATCACACAGCCATGACCCCAGCACTAATCAATCTTAGGCTAAAGATGTGCACATCAGCCCAGTTTCCTCCAAAGTCTCTCATGTGCTGCATCAAACACAAACCCCACCAGGCCTGGGACAGTCACATTGCAGGTCACATTGGGCAGCAGTGCTTAGTGAGCTACCAAAGCATGTGCAGAGCCTATGTCCTGTAGTGCTCGTGGGTTGTATAGACAGAGAGTCCATGTAGTGTCTGCTAGGACCTCTCTCTCTCTCTCTCTCTCTCTCTCTCTCTCTCTCTCTCTCTCACACACACACACACACACACACACACACACACACACACACAGTGGCTTTCTAAGGTGTACTTAGCTGACCATTTCTCATCTCCACAGTGACTGAAAGGATTGCATATTTTTTTTTTGGTACCAAGGATCGAACTCATGACCTCATATGCCAGGCAGACACATAAGCCACTGAGCTAAATCCCCATCCAGAGTTGCATTTATCGTTACTTTACCTTTCATTTTCTTTGAAATTCTTCATAATAAGACAATACAATATGGCATGATACAATATTATTATATGTGTTCTTCCTCTCACATGTTCCTGGGAAGGAAGCCTTCAGAGCAGGTAAACTAAAGATGCTCCAACTGTCTCAGCCCAGGCATGAGCATCCTCTTGATCTGAGGCACGGCTTGCTGAGCAGACAGCCTGACAGTCGTGTCACCCTATTCCTCCACAGTGCTGGTTGGCCATAAGTAAGGGTTAGTTTGAAGTACTAGCTTCTCCCTTCCTCAGCTTTTCACTCCAAGAGCAGTGCAGAGAGACTGAGAAGCGGCGATGGGAAAGTGGTGGGCAGGGAGAAGGTGGGAGGAAGCAGGAATCTGAGCTCATTGGCAAGAGCTGTCTCCTCCCCATCCAGCTGTCTTGTTTACAAAATGACTGCGAAGCCACATCCCAAACCCCACTCTTGTCTGTGTCTCCACGCCACCCTGTGGCCCATTTTCCAGTTCACTTCATGGAAAAGCAAAACTACGTTGACAGAAATTCAGAATCCAAATCACTAGGATGTTAACTCACCAGTGAGAGGATATCAGGACTACATCTCTAACAGCTCACAGGACCTCCATAGTCAGAGGAAGAACCTCACAACTTGGTCAGTATTCCAGATACTAAATCACAGCTACAAATATAAAACTATGAAATAAAATGCTCATCAGCTGTCTTCACTTCAGAACACAGTGCATAGACTGCTCTCATCACTGGGATCAGTGTCCACTTGTAACCCTGCTCATTCATCTCTCTCTACTGAGCTTGCCATTTCTCTCTCTTCCTCTTGAGCATCTCGTCCTCTGTGCTGCTGTTATTTCAGGCGCTGATAACCCACCATATCCTGGCAAGGTGCACACTGCACCTGTATCCCATGAAAACTGCATTCTACAATGAGTCTTGGCTTCCTTTTCCTCTTGTACGAAGCAGCAGAATTGGATAATGTATTCTTTAGGTCTGCCAGGCAATGAAATTCTGCCTCATTCATTTGGGCAGGATGACCTGCTGTGCATATTTTTGTCCCCTTTCTGCCTTGGTCTCAGGGCTTTAGAGCAACAAGGGACACAGAGGCAAATGCCGGGATTGGGGAAGTCACTGGGCCTCCTAGAACTCTGCTCACTACAATGTCCCCAGCATGCACTCTGCTGATGTCTGTGCTCTAAGGAATGTCACAGAGCAACACAGTGACAGGCTAGTGTTGGCACAGGAGAGGACAGAGCACAAAATGAGCCACTGCAAAGGACAGTTAAGGAGGCACAGTGCCTGCAGCAGGCCAAGACCATGATCACTGCATCACCTCCTGAGTTTCTCTTGATAACCCTGTGGATCAGAGCCACCCACCCAATGTCCTTGAGGAGACAGAAGTAGAGAGCAGTCTGCAGTGACACAACACTGTCACAAGCCAGCCAGAAAAGTGACCAGGCAACACCAGAGACCCAAGTGGGACCCACAGAGCTTCAATAACTGGACACAAATGTCAGAACTAAAGTCTGTAGACTGTAGAACACCCAAGGGACCCAGGAATGAGGAAAGATTTCTGCTTTCTTAAGTGTATTAAAATGGACAGTACCATGTAGCATCACCAGAGTTATTCCCAAACCCTTTCAGCACCCAAAGAAACTCTGAACCCATGAGGCAGAAACCCCATCATCCCCTTCTCTTCATCCCTGGTAGCTACTGTTCAATTTTCTCTGTGTGTTTGCATGTTCTAAACCCCCTTATAAGGGAATCACACAATAGTTGTCCCCTTGTGTCTAGCTTATTTCACTTAACATAATGTTTTTAAGATTGATTTTGTTATGTTATAAGTCTGAATGTTTTCCTTTTTAAAGCTGAATAATATTCTATGTATATGTCGGGGAGGGGTGTCTGTGTGTGTGTGTGTGTGTGTGTGTGTGTGTGTCTGTGCTACATTTTGTTTATTCATTCTTCTGCAGGTAGAGACTTAGGTTGCTTGCATCTTTGGCTATTATGAGTGGTGCTGCTCTGCATATAGGTATCCTAATACCTGTTTAGGTTGCTGCTTTCAAATTCTTTGGTTATGTAGCAGACAATGAAATTACTGGATCATACTGTAATTCTGTGCTTACCCTTTTGAGGAATCACCAAACTGTCTTCTAGTGCAGTCACTACTGCATGATTTGACATTCCTTCCTGCAGTGTAGGAGGTTTCCCATTTCCCCACATCCTCACTGACATTGGTAATATGTCACTTTATTATTATTGCTGTTATTAGTATACCATCCTTTAGGAAGGAATTTGTAAAAAAAACTTCAGGAATATATATTGCAAGTGCTAAATATGGGTAGATTTCAGCACCTAGTCCAGTTGATATTTGTCATATTTGCCACGTTCGCTACAGCAGAAACATCTGAAGAATTTTCCACCTCACTCCCACAAGCCTTCAGGAAGCCACTTGGATACTTCTTACATGTACAGTTAGCTTGTGAAATTCAGAGTAGCTCTTTTTCATGGGTAGTTATCTTTCTCTTTGTCTATTTGTTTGCCTCAAAAAATAATTACATCTGCATTCCCAGATGGCTAAAGTTGAGACAGCATGAGCATCAAGAAGAATAATATTGTAATTTGTTAAGCACTAAATTAAAATAAAAATACATGATACGATCAAAACACAGTGAATATGCAAATTTTAACATGTACTCCAGTAAAAGGCACATTGCTATTGATCCTGCTCAAAATCCTCCCCCTCTTTGGAACACCCCGTCATTCTTGCCATTTTCTGAAGCAGTTCCAGAAGTCTTCTTTGGTAAATATGTACTATCACACCTGCTTCGTGTCCTGAATTGATTCAAAATGTTTACAGCAATTTCTGTCAAATAACAATATTTATGGTGTGTCCTCATCTATCTTATTCACTGTGCCAGGCACCACGTGACTTCTGGCTCTTCCCCAAAGTCAAAATGACTATGAAAAGCAAATGTTTACAAATAAATCAGTTTACCAACTCATGTAATGTGTGACCCTTGACTAGATCATGGGCTGGAAAAACTATGAGCTGTAACCCATGAGTTCAGGGGTCAACATGGGTTGGATGGCAGATGGTGTCATCGAATTAGCAACAGTTTCCTAGATGTGACACTAAATTAGTGTTATGTAAGAAATTCTTAATTTTAGATGTGTATAAAGGCACCTTGTAAAATGTTATGGTTTCTACAATGTTTTACTGGTATGTGTTTTTTATTAGTATGTTTTTATTAGTATATAAAGAATACATTTACTGTGAATAGTTGGTACACAAACAAGACATATTTTAATTCTTTTTACATTCCCTCCCCCTTCCCTGGTAAGAGAGACAGACACAAAGAGTGAAAAATCAAATGTTTCATAACAGAGAAAGTTAAGAATAGGTTGAGAATATAGGGTGATCATGATATTGCTCCAGGTTTTGTATACATTAGAAAAGTTTCTTACACAAAGTTGGGGACATTTGTTTAGCTCATATTTTATATTTGGTGTTTCTCAGTACTCCAAATTCCTCTTGAAAGCCTTTTGTTTCCGTCCTGCAGTCCGAGACCGAGTCAGATCAAAGATGGAAAGAGACATCTTGGCTGAAGTAAATCACCCTTTCATTGTCAAGCTCCATTATGGTAAGTTACAGTGATGCAATGAAACAAGACCTGCTCACGGAGGGCTCCGGGAAGCTTCCTCCAGATCAAAGGAAAGCGGACAAAATAATAGATAAGGAAGGAGAAAATCTTCCCTGTGTCACAGAATCCTGTCCTGGCTGGTCCACAATCCTTAGTCTCTTTTATGTTTATTTTCCCTCAAAGAGTAAGATGCCTTTTGTTCATCCCCAAGATCTAATCTGATATGGGACTATCTATTATTATAAATTTATCTCCACTGCTGATCAATACAAAGGTCTTCTGACCTAGATTGGGATAACTGTGATATATTTTGTGTTGTTTCAGAATAAAATGTTTTGTGACCCAGTAATTTCATTAAGCACCACTGTCTAACATTCTTTTAAGTGACTGTTATATAAAAAGTAGGTTTAGCAAACCTTCTAACTGCCCGTGCAGGTGGGTAATTACTTCCATTTTTGAGAACCAGAGCAAGTAGTTCAGTGAAGATCATGTATTTGCATTGTCATATGTTGGCTCTGCCTCTGATCCCATCTGAAAAGCAGTAAGTGAAATCTTCAAAATAAAAAATGGGATTTGAGGATATCTAGGACTCACCACCCTATGCTGAAGTTTACTTCCCAAGTGATTACAGTACAGGAAATAGCAAGGAAGCTGCTCTTCTGTGTGCTTGGAGGAATGGAGGGACCCTCATCTCTTCCAGCCCATGACAGCTGTAGTTCCAGCCTCATCTGGCTTTCTCCTTCTCCCACACCCCTCCAGCTGCTGCTGATCTACTAGGATCAGCTCCAGGATGACTTGTTATTTAAAGAGATGCCAAGGGCATTTTCCTGAAGAATTTAAGAACTGGGTATCTTACAAAGATGTGTGTGTGTGTGGTACTAGAGATCATACCCCAGGGTAATACTACCACTGAGCTACATGCTCTGCACTTTTTATTTTTTATTGTAAGAGAGGAACTTGCTAAGTTGTCCAGTCTAGTCTCAAACTTGCAATCTTCCTATCTTAACCTCCTGAGTAGCTGCAATTGCAAGCATGAACCACCACACCTGGCACAAAGACTTTTTTTTTTTCGTCCTGGAATTCAAACTCATGAGTTCTACCTCATGCTTTCCAGGCAGGTGCTGTGCCACTGAGCTGTATCCCCAGCACCTAGATTCTCTGCATTACCTCTCTAAGTGGCCACAATGTCGCCAACTACCTATCAAGCCTAGGATGGACATGTACTCCACTTTGTAGTGTACACTTGAAGGGTTTTCCAGTTAGAGGCCTGGTTCTAAACCCCAGCATTTATAATTATTTCAGCATCTACATTTAGAAACTTAGAAGTTTTTGAGTACACAAATATCAGGATCCTTTTCAGCTCTGATTTTTGTGTCTAGAAACAGATGCCAGATGGCAAGCCTTCACACTGGTCTAACAGACCTAACAGATTCCCACAGTGACCTGGCTGTCACACCACTGGGTAACAACCCCTGGTTTCTCCTTGTTCTCATGTGTGTGTGCACCTTATCTCCAGGACAGAGGCGCATGCTCACTATACCATGCAGGAGAGCCCATGTGGGCAGCCTGTGGCCTGAAGCATAAACAGTAAATCCACACTGTCACACATAGTAACCAGGGAGCATGAACTCATCATTGTGACACACAAATAGTCCCACTAACCAGTCACCAATACTGCCAGAGAAGGCACATGGCAAGTCATCTTGTTTTCTGAGTTGTTAGCATGTAGATAAATGAGACATTGCCTCAATATTATCAGGACATCCACACAGTACTCTAACTACTGCTCTGCAAAAGTCAGCTTCCCGGAGAAATCCAGCTATACTCAACTAATTAACTGTAGGGACACTGAGAACAAGTTTGCATAAGGAATTGCCTGTCTATGGATCCCTTTGTAATTAAAAGAGGAGGAGGAAGAAAGGAGAAAAAAAGAAAAAACTTTTCAAGACTCCAAAGAATGTGAGACATAGAACTTATTGTCCCTGTCCTTTCCTGGCCTCCACTGTACTTCTGAAGTCACATCTTGCAAATCACCTGAGTCCTGTATAAGCCACAGAGAAACCAGGAGTGGGAACCACAAAGAGATTGTTACAGGGACCCCCGGGCACTGTCAAGGGCTCACCTGTGCCTCCTTCTGCAGCCTTTCAGACAGAAGGAAAACTCTACCTGATCCTGGACTTTCTGCGTGGTGGAGACCTCTTCACCAGGCTATCCAAAGAGGTGAGCTGCCTGCTACCATTGTGTGATTCTGTTTGCAGTTCTGAAGTTGGGGGAACCCAAGGGAAAGTATCCTGTGATTGGGAGTGTGTGGTGTCTGGTTGTGTGAGTGTGTGGTGTATGTAGTTGTATGATGTGGAGGATGTGTGTAGTGTATGTGGTACAATGTGTATACTCTGATATACATCATGTGCTTCCTTCTCAGTTCTTTGCTGTGTATAAAATGGCATCCCACAGAATCACACGTTATGTATGTTGTATTAGTATGTACATGTGGTATCTGTGTGTAATGTGGTATGTCAGATGTGTGGTTTGTGGTGTGTGTATGATGTATAGTGTGTGTTATATGTGGCGTGCATGTGGTGTGCATAGTGTAGGATGTATGTATGTGATATGTGGGGAGGGTGTGCAGTGTTTGGTATGTGTGTGTGCACACATGCAATGCATGTGTGTTGGTGTCCAACCACACACACATCTTCCGAAACTGGCAGTCTGCTGTCCCACTCTGAGCTCTGTCAGCTCTGTCAAAGCCTGGGTTGATGCTGACCTCCAGCAACTCAGCTAGGGACTTCCCAGGGTCCACTGGGAGCCCAGGGAGGCTCCAAGGTCCTCGTGGCCTGAGGAGCACTTGGTGCCATGGGATGGAGGAGGCCGGAGCTCCATTCACACTGGGCTTTCAGGCCAGTGATTCTGTGGGATGCTATTTTATACACAGTGAAGAGCTGAGAAGGTAGCACGTGCTAATTTAGCATGAGGAGCTGGTATCTTGTGCCTCATGTGTCTTTCTGTTGTGGTGGTTTTATCTCCCTGTCACCATGGAGTGTCACCTGCCCTCTACCTTTCTCTGCCCTCCCCATATTTCAGCAGGAACCCTCTTGTCTGGCATAAACCCAAAAGGGATAGTAGGTGGAGGCAGGGGTCCCCAGGTCCAAGGCTGTCTTCTCTACCATCAGGTATCCCTGGAACCATGACACACTGTGCACATGGGGCTGTTTACTTAGGGGGACAACACTGGGTGAGAAAAGTCCATTCTGTGATCTGAACAAAGTTCTTGGGTCCAGAGACCTACCCAGTGACAAGCATCTGCCACTTTCTCATGCAGTATTCATCAGTTTGCTCTCTGCCCGTCTCATTTATAGGAAATCCACCACTGGGGTCTGCTTTCAAGCAGCATCTAATGTAACGCCTAGTGGTCAGGCTTTCTAGCCAAAGGCAACAATAATTCACAGAAGGCCCTGTGAGCCCTCACAGTGGAGACATGTGAGACCCTTTTCTGTGGAGCAGATGTCTCTTTTGAGTGCACAGGTTCCTGGAGTGTGGAAACATGAAAAGCACTTCCCCTGTGTTCTCTTCGTCAGCAGCAGTGTAGGCAGCATCCACATGCAGGACATTGTGTCTGCCTTCAAGGAACCCATATCCATGACAGATTGCTTGTCATTCTACTTGGGGACACTATGAGTAATGAACTGAACACAAGACCTATGGTGTCAGCACAGCTATGTAGAGTCCATTGAGAATGAATGTGACAGTGGATAATTTTGACTGTCAGCAAACTCACTGGATAAACTGGCCATTTTAGAGAAGAAACAGCAGGCAGGAAAGGTTCTCATCAGCTATGGGAAATGGAACAGGGATTCCAGGGTCCAAGGGCGGAAAGAGTTGACGTCACTGTCCAGTACCCTGTAGCCCTTTGAAAGTGTCCCTTCAAGTTACAGCCTGGTCTCTTCCAAGCATATAGCTGTCCCAGCCACTTGAGAGCCTCTACCCCTGATACCTACGAGCCCCTCTCCAATGATCCTCCCCAGCTTAGAGCACCACATGTGTGCTGCCTTTGGTAGAAACAATCCTTTGGGCAGCCAGTGATTTACCAGGGTGACTTTGCATCAACCTGAGGGATGAAGGCCTAAGGACAAAGGGAAGAAGGTGAGATTTGAGGCCCACCTGCTTTTCCATCCTTCACAGTGTGTCTTAGTTATTCGCATGGCATTGTGATGAATTTGCATCAGAAGCATTCATATTCGAACAGGAACCCAGAAACACACTCCAGAGCTAAGCGATTCCGGAGGGCAAGGAGGACATGTGGGCAAACAGAGAACTGTGTCTGAGGGCTGCACGTGCGTTTCTCACTGACCGTGAAACTGTGAAAACTCACCTCTCCATTAGAGAAGCCAGAACTGTGTTCTTAAAGGTCCAGGACTTGTACCGAGTGTGTCTTCCTGGGCGAGTCACAGGTTCCTTAGAATGGACATCTGGGAAATGGGCAGACCAGCAGTACCTTCTCTCCCCTATAGGTTATGTTCACTGAGGAGGATGTCAAGTTCTACCTGGCAGAGCTGGCTCTGGCTCTGGACCACCTGCATGGCCTGGGGATCATCTACAGGGACCTGAAGCCTGAGAAGTAAGTGAGGGAGCAGTGGGAGAACACCATCATCCTGTCACCCACCTGTGGATATTCTCCAGGACACATTGGTGGCCCTTGCCCAGTATTTCCAAAATAAGTTCATTTCAGACAGTGGGCTGGGGACAGACCCATGTTATAAGTCCAGTAGGGTAAGATGCTGCCTTCCTACCCTGGAAAGGTGCCCAGCTGTATTATGGCTCTTGCCCAAAGCTGTTCCCACCTGATCCTCATTAAGGCCCAAGAGCAGCAAGGCCCAGGTTCACGTGCCTGGCATGTGGTGCCCCAGCAAGTGAGAGGGGAGCCCATGGCTCTAGTTCCATGTTTCCACCCACTCTAAGGGAGGTCACTGCTGCCATTAGGGACCACCTTGAACAAGACATTTGTCTGTGCCTCTCCCCTACTTATTTCCTGGCTTCAGATTTAGGAAGCTTTTCAACTATCTCAACAAACCTAAGAAATACAATCAATTTGCCTCCTCTTGGTTGACTTTTTGATTCATTTACAGGTGAGAAGTCACCCAAGAGATAGTGGCCTCAGAATTCCCAGGCCAAGATCCCACCAGAACCATAATCTCTCATATATTATTTCTGGGGTAGCCTGACAAGCTAGTCTAAATTAAAATATTAAGATCCCTCCAAAGTGCTCCTACTTCAGGGTTTTTTCTTACATGTTCTTTGTGGACTGATGTAAACTCAGAGGCACCTGCTTAGAGACCCAGTGGGTGGTGTTTTAAGTTCTACTGCTCGAGTTGCACTACGTCCCTGAGGCAAAGTCACAGATTTCTCATGTGCTGCTTGCTACCCATGAAGCTGAGCTGTGTCTCCTGGAGACCACAGCTCACACCTGCCCAGATGAGATGCTACCTGGTGTGGTCATCCAGCATGGACACAGCAGTAAAGCCCCCTCTGTGCTGTAAGGGATCACGAGGTCAGGGCAGATGCCAGCCCCTGCTCCTTGTCCCTCTTGTCACCTGCACTGTTTTGAGATAAAGATAAAGACAAATATCTCCCTGAGGCCAGCTTGTTAGATGTGACTGTCATTTATAGGAAGCATCTGAGTTTGCCAGATGACAGGTGACACATGTGAAACGTATCTGCCATGTGCATGACACATAGCACTGTGCTCTGTCATTGCTATGACTCAGCAGAACATCTCTGACTGCAACTGGGTGTGCATTTGCAGACAGCCATGAGAGGTCTTGTGCTACATGTCCCAGAGAGCTGTTGCTTATAAGCTACAGCTGTCTTCCTAAAGCAGCAGGGACCCGACACCAAACTGCCTTTCAAAGCGGATTTGCCTATCTTCGAAGGTCCTATCAGAAGTCAGACTCATGTGAATTACCCTCCAACTAAAGAGTTCCAGGCTGAATTCCTGTGCTGACAGTGCGCATCCAGAGCTGTAGTAGTTACCGTGCACCTCCAGTGAGCACGGAGCTCTCTCCCACTCTGTACACATTAAGCAAGAAGCACTGGGCCTGGCTTTTTCTAAAAGGTCAAAGTGATTCTTGCAGCTAAAAATAGTAATATTTAATTGCAGGGTAAAGAGAAAGAGTTTGTGGTTCAATTAGAGTCATTAGGGAACAAGTCTTGAAAGTTGCTTGATTTCTGGGCAAAGACTGAGTATAACCAAAAAGCAAAGATAAAACATCTGCCTCTTTAATTATAACTTGTCATCTTAATTAATATTCTGTGACCCTTCCCTTCTTTGCATTTCCATAAAATAGTATATACTCTTTAATCCCATGGCAGGATTTTTAAATTATGTAGAATACCGATAACATTTACCACTTTAGCCGCAGGTAAGCTCACAGTGCAGTGGCAGTGAGCACATTTGCAGTGTGGCACAGCCCTCACCACCATCCTTCTCAGAGCACTTTCCATCCTGTAGAGCTGAAATTTTCTTCCTGTTAAACCCCAGCCTACATCCTCCTCCCTCACCCCCAATGATCCCATTCTACTTTCTGCAGGTGAACTTGATGACTCAAGGGGGTTCAAGTGAATGGAAACCCACAGTTCTCTTTCTGTGGCTGGATGACTTCCCTCAATACAACATCCTCAAGGTCATCCAGGCTGCAGTCTACGGCAGTTTCCTTATTTCTCAGATTTTTTATAAAAACAATCACCATATATTGTTCCTCACAGTTTTATTTTCTCTCCAGTCCACTTTTTTGTCTCTTTAAGGCTGGGCTGGTATCTCCAAGGATCTCACAGGAGACTAATGACAACCCAAACAATAGCTAAAGAAGATGGGAACCCTGGGGTCTGGAGGTGTCACAATCCCACCTCCAGCCTGCAGCCTAAAGGAGAAGGCCTGATGGGGGTATCCCCATGCCCCAACCTATAGACTCACCTCCATTCTCTAGCAGAGTTGTTACCAGCACTCAACCACTGGGAAAAGCAAGGTCAGCTTTCCACTCATGGTGAGACAAGGCTGAGTAGGAACAAGACCAGTGCCCTAGGGCTTGTCTTACTGGGACTAGGTTTTACCACAAAATGAAGCCTGAGGTATTCCAAGAGCTCTTCCTTTCTGAAGCCCAAGTTTGTGCACCCGTCCAGCCAGAGGCCAGGGTTGGTCCTAAGATCTAAGGCTGGGTTCAGGGAAGGACAAAGGGAGAAGGGGGTCTCCAGGCATAGAGGATCTCGCAGGTACTCTGCCAGGGCAATCATGGGTTCCCCTTTTATTCCTGCAGAATAGATTAGAGGCCCCCAGCCCTTTGCTGGGGACTCAGAAAGTCTCAAACCTGCAACACCCAAGTTCAAGAACAAGGTGCTTTTATTACTCTCCTGGACTGGCAGAAGCCATGGGATAGGGCAACGGCTATCAGAGAACCCACTCCACACCCAGTAGGTGGCACAGTGCAGGGTATAAGACCCTCAAGCTGCCCGCGACCCAACCTTGTGTGTCAGATGTGGGGTAGGCAGGGCTGGTCTCTCTTAAGCCTGTTTTCTGTCCCTTTCTTTCAGCATCCTGCTGGATGAAGAGGGGCACATCAAGATCACAGGTTCGTAAGAGATAATAGGCTTCCTCCGGTGACTTCCTCTCAGCCCTTGTAAAGTTGAAGACTACTTCAAAGCCACACAGCCTTTTGTCCCACAGGCATTTGCCAGCTATTCATTCATCTATGATGTGGCTGAATTTTCAAGCATGTGGGCTACTGTGCTTTAAGTCTTAACAGAGTAGGAGCATTCAGATTCACCCCACCCCCGTGCCCTGCCTGAGCCCCTCTCAGAGCCTGTGCTCTGTGGTAACCCTGAGCCAGTACTGACCCCCAGGCAGACGTCAGGGTCACTCTGTAGTGTGTCCCACCCTGCAGCACTGCTGTGGTCTTGTGGCTTTTACCATATCCCCGGTCATGACCCCAGCCTGTGTGGAAGCTGCCACCTCATCTCCCTTTTGCATCCAAACCGTGTAGCTGCCAGAAAATTTAGCCAAATTGAAAACACCATCGTATGCTACAATGCCCCACTGCATTAGCTTCCTATGGCTGCTGTAGCAAATCACCACAAATTCAGTGCCCTAAAACAACACAAATAATTTGTCATATTATAGTTTCAGAGGCTACAAGTCTCACAAGAGTCAGTGCAAAATGTCAGCTGGCCACATTCCCCCCAAAGCCTTGGGGAAACCCCTTCCTTGCATTCCCAGCTATTAGAGGCTGCCCCATCACTTGGCACAGTCATGTCCTCCACCCTCAGTGCCAGCAAAGCACAATTTTCCCATTTCTCTCCTTGAATTCTGTCCTCTCCTTCACACAGAGACCCTTGTGATGATGTTAGGTCAACCCAGATAATTCAGGACAATCTTCCACCTCCAGATCCTTAACCATACCAGAAGATTCCCCATGGAAGGTCACCTGTTCTCAGGTTCTGGGAGTAGGGTGTGGCCATCTATAAGCCCTGTATGATGCCCTCTCATCCCAGTTCTGGTCACTTCTTCACAATCAGCACAGGGTTTCTAGGTCCCCAAACCTTTCCAGTCAGGAACCTCCCATCCCTCCTCTTGCCTGTATCCGGTGCTATCAGAGTAGTACCATATGCCTCAAGCCTGTATCCCCCACTGTCCAAGGCCCCTTGATGCTTATTTATGGACAAGGATCTCTGGGGACTTCATGTCAGCCACAAATAAGCTTCTTGGTATTATTTCAAAGCCCTCCAGAAATTACAAACTCACAGAAACTAGCCCACCCTGTGCCTTTTGACCTCAGGAAGTGGCCACACTGCCTGCTGTCTCAGGCCTAGTTGTGACCCTCAGTAGGGCTCTGTTGCCCTTGAGTGGGATGGAGGGAGGGAAGGAATCAGTCCTATGTCCAGGCGGCAGCATTGACAGGAGTGACAGTGTCTGTATAGGGCCAGCCGTTTACCCAGCTCAGAGTTTGACATGGTGCCTTGTGTTTTGCATGCACTTAGATTTTGGCCTGAGCAAGGAGGCCATCGACCATGACAAGAGGGCCTACTCATTCTGCGGGACCATAGAATACATGGCACCTGAGGTGGTGAATCGGCGTGGACATACTCAGAGCGCCGACTGGTGGTCTTTTGGCGTGTTGATGGTAATGGCTTGTCCTCAGTGACCTCCTTGGCAGAGGCAGGTGTCCCCTTGTAGACTTTCCCACTCAGGTTGGTCAAGGGCCTGGAGCCAGTGGAGAGAAGCCTGTCCTGGTCTCTGGCATGAGGAAGAGACAGTGAGTTTCTGCTCATGTCCTGGCAGCATCTTCCTCTACCCATTTCAGCTTCGCACTACAACAAAATGGAACTGGTATTCAAAATAATAATGCAAATGCATTAAAGATCCAACCTTTATACTTAACACTCTTAGAGATTAGCAAGAATTTCTAAGGGATTCAGTAATTTCCACATGAAAGATACTTTTATTTCAAACATAAAATCCTTTAACTTAGCCATAAAATTTAGCATGAGCCAAAGTATACATGAAATTAAACATTTTTGCATCTACTTTTAGAAAGAAACATTCCTCCCAGACAGAGCCTATCAGCAAATGCTGTTGAGACCAGGAACTCCACCGTCACAGTCCCAGTTCCCACATGAGCTCATAGTAACGCCCTACCCTCCCTCCTCTCACCTGATCAGGGCAGTGTCTCATGATCCAGTGCAGCCTCTGTGTGGGCCAGACTCTCTGCCACTCTGGAATTGGATGTGGATGGTAGTCAAGCATGCATTTCAGGGTCTCCATGACCCCCCACCCAAGCTGTACATTTCCTAAGGGGAAAACAAAGTAGAGGAGCTTTAGTAAGTGTGATGATGGTCAAGCAGCCAGCACCAGGTATGACCATGTGCATCCGAACCCAGCTGCCCTCATATACCTACCGTCTCTTCTCTACCACCCCAACAGGACGCCAATCAGGCAAGTCCCCTGGGAACTTCATGCTGATGTCTGAGGCTTTAGGGACTCTCCTCAAGGTCACCAATCTCCCTAGACCTAGTCCTACCCAGGATTCAGAAATTCTGGCTATATGGACACAGATTGCTAAACTCTCCCTGGGGCACAATGTCCACCAAACCAGTTGAGGAGACGATTTGGCTCACAGGAAGAAATGCCTACATTACATCAGGGGTTGCTCCTGCCTGCAGAACTAGCACATCTTACTCGCTTTGGCAACTTTGAGGAAGGTTAAGTCTTAGTGAGAACCAGCTTGGTCAAATGGAGTCACAACAGAATTCTTCATCTGAACAATTAATATATGCAAAGTGCAAGGTGACTTCATCAAAGTTCAGTAAATGTTAGCCAGATGGGTGGTGATGTTTGTTGTTTATAATTATTCAGGCCTGTAATGGAAAGAGCTAAGATGCAGTTCAGCTTAGTATTGAAGACCACACCTGTCTCTAAGGCTTTCCATTTGCTTTCATCTGATCAAAAGTGTCTTTCTTTAGATATGTTAATGAGGTAATTAATTACCTCTTCAGGGTGATTTTTGAGGAATAGCTCTGTTGCTATCCTAATAGTTTCCTCTGAGTCTCTGAGGAGACTCAGCAGGTGGAGGTGATGCACCTGTCTGAGGTCCCTCACCCTTCCTGAGATCCAGGTTCTCCTAGGGTGCGAGACCACCATGATGTAAGTCTAGACTCCCTGCTAGGACTTCAGGCTTCCTCTGGTTGCTGGGCCCAGTCCTTACATGTTCTTTCTGGCTGATTGTTGGGTGATCTTCTGTCCTCTAAAAAGTTAATGGAGCAAGTAGATCTGAGCTTGTGAGTGGTCCACCTAGCCAGTGGTTCAGATAAACCTTTGCCTAAGGAATGGAAGTCATGTAATGCTGTCTTCATTTCCAAGGTATCTGGCAGCTCAGAGAGCAAGAGGAGGCCTGCACCTAGCAACAGTATCGGCAGAGAAAACTGCAGGCATAGGCACAGCCAGCTAGACCAGTCTGAGCTTCAGAGACACTGGACATTCCTCTAATGTATTTCTTCTGTAGGAACAAGCAACAATGAGATCTATCCAATAGGATTTACTGTACCTTTCAATTCTTTTCTGATTAAAATCATTGGAAATCATGGAGGTTTGTGGTGATGCTCATGGAGAACAGCAAGGTTGCAAAAGGGAAGGTGGGGAGACCCAGAGGTGAGAACAAGACTGACTATGTGCTGGCTCTTACATGGCATCTTCCTATACCATTTTTCCACGTAGCCATTTCTTGGCATAGGAATTTCTTGCCCTCCCTTCTGGTTCTGTGACTCCATCTTTGCATGTTGGCACTTCTGGTGCATGGCTGCTCCACGTAGCCCTCTTTCCATTGTGACAGTATCTTGCAAAGCTCCTGGCACTCAAGTGGCCTAGTGCCACATCACCCTCTCCCCAGGCTTTCCCAAGGGACAGTGTGAAAGTACAGATCACATCCCCCTCAGCGTTCAGAGCTTGAGAAGCTGACTCTGAGGGTGGCTCCTGATTCCAAAGGCACCTTACCTGAGGTAGCTAGTGGCATCTTGTCATCCTTAAGATGGTCAGCCAAGTTCTTCCTGAACATAGGATCCTCCTTTCCAAATTGCTCAGTGTTTGGCCTCAACCTGTCATTTCAGCCAAAAGGATTTGACTTGTTGTCCTGTGACAGGTAGGGAAGACACTCACATGTTCCAGAACTGTTGTTTTCCCATGAACATGAGATGGGCATGAATGTTACAGGCAGCAAGACAGTCTACATAGCACTTGAGAATTTATAGGCATCCTTACATCTGATCTGAACCAAAAGGTCTCCAAATGAGATGTAGAGGTGGTGCTCTTTCCATACACAGATGTGGGAACCAGGGCTCAGGGCATTGGTAAGCTTCCAGACAACACCTGTGCTGATATGTATCCATGTGGAGTCCTGCTGCCTCATCCTTCTGACCCTGAGTGATGCCTCACTTCCAGCAGACAGCTGGGCCATAGTAGCCTCAGATTCCCCACAATTACCTGGGCAATGTCAGAAACTACTTCCAAGTTCTCATTTGTAACTAAGAGATGGGCCTAAGTGGCATTTAGTGTCCTGTCTTACCTGAGCCTGGTGAATGGATTATTCTAGAAGTCATTGTGTTTATGAGGTGCTGCTGCTGGCTTTGATGAGGATTAAGGGTCACATAGGCAGCACCTGAGGATATGTGCTCTAGTCTGGGTTGAGAAAGCATGAGCTGTGGACCTTGAGATGCCCATGGAGGTAGTCACTGTCCTCCCCCATAACCCTACTAACCAGGGACAGGCCCCACGCTGAAGGACAGAACCTGGAACCATCACTGAGGTCTGAGCCACCAGTAATCGCTGAGATGGGCTAGCACAGTTTACCCAGTTTACTTGGCTCCTGAGGGGCCACTGTCCAAGACCAAGGAGATGTGGTGATGAACCTATGGCATGTGGGCCATGGCAGGCTGTTTGCTACCATTGAAAAGGTTTGCATCACTGACTGAAGACAATCATGTAGACCAGAGGCAGCCAGCTGACAGGTGTTCAAAGGTCTGTGAGTCTCTGCCCAGATGCCCTCCTGAAGACTGACTCCAGGCCAGTGTAAGGTATGCCAGGACTCACTATCACTAGGAACATCTACCTCTTGGTCATATATTTTTCTAGTTCTAAGCTCTGAATTTCAGTCAGTTTTGCCTGAAGACAGTGATTTTCCACCACAGCATAGACCTTCTGCAGAGCTCTGTGGTGGGCACCTGTGATTATCAGGCCAAGTGTCTCCTCCTAGGCACTTAGGTGCATCTGTATACTCATGTGTGCAAGTCCGCCCAGCTGAATACGGCCCCACACACCTCATTCAGCAGATGCAACTCTGCCACCAACTCCAGCCACCTGTGGCACAGTTGAGTTCATCTTGATAAGTTTTCAGATTAGATTACTAAGTTGTTGCTTTCTTTTTAAGAATGTTGAGTGACCAAATGTATTTGAATCCATGTCTTTCTTCCAGAGAATCTTTACATTCAGCTGTCCCAAAATTTCTCTGGACAACTTGGATGGGTCATGCCTGAACCCCAGACTGGCTATTGCCTGGGGGTTCCACAGGCATCTTTTGAGGCAAAACTTCACCCTAGCCCTATCGAGGTTTGGGACTGAAAGTTCTTTGCTGTAGGGCGTCCTGTACATGGTAGGATGTTTACCAGCCTCCCTGGCTTTGCTTTCACAGATCAGATGCATATATCACCCACACCTCCATCCATGAAAATCAAAAATGTCTTCCAACTTGGAAAATGTCCCCTGGAATCCGAGAACCACTGCCTAAGATATATCCAATTATTCCTTTTGCTAGAAGCCTCATAGCTATTCCAATGAAGCTAGGTCTGGAGTCTGGTCAAAGTCCCTCTGTAGGTTTCCATGGCCTGGCTTTTGTGCTGATTTGTACATAATCACTTGGGGCCTTCCTCCAAAGCATGTATGCTTCAGGGTGAAGCCCCAGGGTGAACTAGGGCTCTAACCACTTTGCTCTGGAAGCCTTTGTTATAAAATGCCAGAGCAAAAGTCTCACCACATGTGGTACCCCAGGACACTCCTCAGTTATACCCTGAATTAATAAGACACTTCCAGACTGAAAGGTCCCCAGAAGCTCCATTCAGAACAGTGGTACAGAAATGACCCCCTCTCTGTGGGGCCCTGCAAGGGACTGGAAATGATGCCAAAGTGCCAAGACTTGTGTAGGCAGCAGAAATAACTTGTCATTGTCACCATCTTCAGATTCATGTTCGTTGTGGAGAACAAGTGCCCACTTGTGCCTGTGTCTTGGGGGTTTGTAGAAGGTGGGGTCTTCCCATGTGGTCCAGTCACAGAAGGAAGAACCACATGGACAGAGGGAAGGGAGTGGAGAGAGCACAAAAAACAGGGACCCTGAGCATGAGAGGCTCATAACAGTCAACACACATGGCGCATACTAGCCCAGCAGTAACCAGAAGCTGACGGCATGCAGGTCTCAGGACGTGGCCAGCTTCATGCAGCAAGAGTTAAACAGCAAGTGCGGAAGAGCAGCCCTGGTGTTCCATGTAGCCAGAGGCTCCTTCTTGGAAGTGGGATTTCATGAATGCTGTTAGTAGACTGCAGGAAAGACAGAATGAGAGAGCAGAAGAGAAGGACCAAAGAAAAAAGAGATTTCTTTTTGCCACTATGACCCTATTTTAAGAGAGACTATAATTTATATAATCAGTTTTTAAATGTTTGTCGTATTTTATCAGATAAAAAACTCATCTGCAAATAGGTGTATTCCAGCCTTTCCACTTAATCATGTTTGCCTATTTTTAATTTCTCATCTGGGCTTTCCTGTGTTCTTTCTTATGCATTGATTCTTGCCTGCAGCCTGCAGCTCTGTGTGGACAGCTGGTTTCATGAGATGGAATAGGCTTCAAACTCCTGAACTGCCAGGAATGTGTTTTAAATTTTTGTTTTCAGAAATCAGATGGGTAATATTAATAAAGTTTTAACTGCATTGCTGCTTTAATCTTGTTGCATTCCTGATATCCTACTATATGGATACTTCCAAGTCTTAGGAAAACTTTAGATATGCTTCTTACACAGGCAGGAAATTGGGAACTTCCTAAGCAGATGTTTCAGCAGTAGATGCACTGTTTTGTGTTGGTGTGTTCACATATAAAGTGATATTGCACAGATTTCCTGGCAAGTGCAGAAGGTTTTGTATTACTCTATTAAGAATTAGTATATAAAACCTTATTTATGGTTTTAAAAATAAAATGAAACAGACAAAAGAGCTTCAATAAAGCACTAGAAGGAGATAACTAATAGTCTCTCAGGAGCAAGGTGGTGATTTTACTCTTTCTACTTTTATACATTTCCCAATATTTTTATTTATTTTTTATTTTTTCCCACTATTTTTATAATACAAAGGAAAAATCTAGCAGGTAAATTGCAAAGAAACAAAGACACATGCAATAAAAATATAAAGACTAGAGCAGATTTAATAGGACCCTGTGAACACCTGCACTAGGCTTCCTTCCCATGAAGGTCAGAGCAGGGTAGATGCCTTGCACATTTCTCTTAGATTCTGGGTTCTACATATATGAAAGGGACTTCCTGTTATGACTCCCCTGGTTCCTGCACCAGGAGGGATCAGATGTGTGTGTTCTCAGATCGTGGGATTCCAGGCTGCCACCTCCATGGAATTCACCCTGCTTTTGCCAAGGACAGCTGGGGTGAGCAGGAAACCCCTGTTTGGCAAAGGCTGTCCTTCGGTCCTCCCTTGCCTCTAGCTTGCGCCTGGCCAGTGTTCACTGACTGCATCTGGGAGATGCCAATGTTATACCGTCTATCAGATGTATTAAGAGGCTTTATAATCAGGGGGAACACTACCCGCACCTTCTTCCTTCCTCTTCAGCTACTGGTAAAGCCCCTCCCCAGCCCCCAGCAGAGAAAGAGGTGCCCTAAATCCCATACAGTTACCTGTTCCCTATGAACTCCAGAGACCATTGTTCCCTGGTGATGTGCCCAACAGATGTGTTTCACTGGAATTCAGGAGGAAAGAACAAGCTCACCCTGTTCTGTGTTGCTCTGCAGTTCGAGATGCTCACTGGATCCCTGCCGTTCCAGGGGAAGGACCGGAAAGAGACAATGGCCCTCATCCTCAAGTGAGTGGGGCAGCCATCCCAGAGTGCAATTTGTCATCACTAGTCATGGGCCCTAAGGAAATAGTTTCTCATCCAAGTAGACATATGTGGTTCTTAGAGCTGCCGGGGCACAACATCCTAGATGTGAGCTGGGCATGGGTGCCAGAGAAGGGCAAGAAGCAAGGTGGCCAGGAGTCCAAATCAGTTTGTCTCTGTAGAGCAAGGTAGGTAACAAAATTAGTACTACTTAGTGGAGAAACTTGTAAAGCTGTCCTTGTGACTGTAACAAGAACTCTGCTATAACTGGCCATATACTTTTGCAAAAGCAGAGGCACCTAAGATGCTGCTAGTTAAATTTTTGTAAATTCTGTCCTCCTTTACAGGAGATGAGAGATGGATGAAGGAAATCCTAGAGCCAGGACCTTGTGCAAAGCCAGGGTGCTATCCTTCTATTTAATTAGTCTTTTTTTCTTCTAGCAAGTGCTTTACTGTGGAATGCCTGTGACTATGGCCATGATTCCTGAGGCGACAGCCACTGCTCACTGATTTTAAAGGGGAGCACAATTTTTAGTCTTTTTACAGCTGGAATAATCCCTACTGCAAGCCCAGGGGTAACCTCCTGCCAGTCACCAGGGAGTGGTGGGGCTTCTGAGGGGAGTCAACAAGGTCTGTGCCTGGGTCCTCAAGATGGGCCAGGGCTCACCACTCACCGAGAGCCTCCTTGGTCCTCTGAGTCCTCCTTTCCCAGGTGCCCCTCCCAGTATTGCAACAGCCTGATGTAGAGGCTGGTAAGTGTGCAGTTGTCCCCAGAAAGCCAAAAAGAGACTTGCCTTAGCATACACAATGCCACTGGCTACTAAAGGCTTTTTTGTCTTGATTTTGGAAACCATAGCTGATTTCCATTAAAAATATTAATGGGATCATTATTGCTGTTTTAATCTTTGTATTATACTTTCAATGAATTAAATTATAATGGTAAACATTTTCTAATTGCTCTGAATTGTAAAAGTTCTATATCTAATATAATAAATATTGTAGCTACAAGCATCATAAGCCAAAGTTCTTCAGTGTCTTCAAAAAATTTTACAGTGAGGAAAGAGATTTAAGGCCAAAGTTTGGGTACTGCAGCCCTCTGTGATTCTGGGTTCTGCTAGAGCTGAATGAGCGGGTTCTCAGAGAAGTGAAGAAAACCCCTCTCTCAGCGGCTCCTTCTCAGCCTGAGTGTGCTTGTTTTGCAGAGCCAAGCTGGGGATGCCACAGTTCCTTAGCATGGAGGCCCAGAGCTTGCTGAGAGCCCTCTTCAAGAGGAACCCGTGCAACCGACTGGGTGAGTGCTTGCGACACCTCTCCCTGGGGGATATGGAGCCCTGCACACATCCTGGAAACATGACAGGGCTGCCTCAGCTCCTCTTCGACTCTCAATCTTGGCCTGGCTAAGGTCACTGCACACAGAAGGGTCCTGAGTAGGGGCGGAAATACTTTCATATACTGTCTGAGCTCCCAGGTCACCAGGTCGGTTGTGCTTTCTTAAACGCATAGCCCTACCAAAGCATTATGAACTGTTTTCCAAAAGTCATTGGGTTTCACACAAAATTATGGCACTTTCTCCTCCTGATTTCACTTCCTTCACTTTTGGGACTCCATAAACTAAGGATAGAACCATTGAAGAACCACTTCTACTTTCCTGACTCTTAAATTAAGAAACTCAACAACTGTTGGAATCCAGGCTTACCTTAGCATTAACTAAGCTCTGATTCTCTTTCTTTCTCTTCTGTTGACCATTTATGGAGGGATTTCCCTAGCTGGCCTGGGAGATCTCGTGCAGGCTTTAAGATGTCCTGGGTCAGGTCCACTGAGATTCAATCATAGTACAACATGAGCACAGGGTGCTATCCAGGCTGCAGTCTTACATAAATAAATGCAAGGAACAAATTAATTACTGCTCTTTTAACTCTAATTTCACAGATGCAAGACAATTAAGAAAGGACGGCCGAAGTTAAATCAGAAAATACTCCATTTTAGAAAAAATAATTAGATTTTATTCTCTGCCTGACCAGCCCCACAGGAACCTCAGACCCCATTAAATTTCTTTCACATATTATCTTTAACTTCAGAGAACTTTTGCATTAATTTATTATTCTTCAGTTATTAAAAATAAAACTAGTAATAAAAATACCAGTCTATTCCCTTGGAACATTTCACAGTATTAAAGATTATTTATGTGCAACAACTTTGTGACCTTAGGAAAAGGGCTACTAAACAATTCTAAGCAATATTTATGCTTTTAAAATATTGAGTAATTCACATAAATTTATATTGTTATAATTTACTAGTGTTATTCGCTGATTATTAAATAGATGAACATTCAAACTACAACCCAAGTTTTATCTTTCATGCAATTATTCTTTCCTGCTAGCTTTTTTTCAAGATAACCTTTATAAAGTTTCCTTGTAGTTACCTTTAATAATAGTTACATATAACTGAATATTTACAACTTCTACTTTATAAGCTGCTCAGTGGCATATCTGTTAGGAAAAAAAGGAGGGGAAATAAAACAGGTGTAAGCTCAAGAGGACAGGTTTATCTCAGAACAAACCTGAGAGGTATTGCTCTGGCACGAGAGACCAGGCCAGTATGTCTCATGCAGGCTGTTTCTTTTAAAGGGCCATGGAGGGAGGACAGGGGGTTCAGTGAAAGGGCATCATGACTACCTGCCAAGGACACTTGCCCAAAGACGAGGTTTGGGAATGTGCAGAGAGTAATGGTTGTTGTCAGTAGCCGGAATGAATAATGATATGAGCTGATATCCATAGCAGGGTGGATAATCATATGAGTCACTGGGATAGCAGAGCTAGGAATGTGGAGTCACTAAGTACAGCTGTTCTGGGAGCAGGCTGTAGAGGAGTCTCTCGTCAGGATGACAGCAGTCTGTTTCTTTCAACATCCACTGTAGTCATTCTGATTTCTTACCACCAAGGGCCAGTGACACCCCTCCCTACCAACTTGTGCCTCTGAGATGTCTCCGGATAGCACTGGACGGTGCCTTAGAGAGCAGGTGTCCTGGTAAGGAGGACCGCTGGGACAGGACAGGGAGGTTCCCAGAAGCTAGCTCAGGATGCAGAAAGAGAAATCTGGCCTGTTGCAGGGATGTGCTGGGCATTGACATCCTGTCTGTGTCCAGGATAACGATGGTGGTCCAGTCTAGTGAGCATGATTAATGCTGGCTGGTGAGGTACTGTGAGCCTCTTACAAGGTGGCCCCCGTGGGATCTCTAGGCTGGACCTGTTGACTTGTGGTCATGACTGAAGTGCATGCCGTGGCCCCAAGGCTGTGTGCGCTAGGTTCGCAGTGCAGAACTGTTTGGGCTCAACAGAACTTCCCTGAAGAGTTGTTCCTGAGACAAAGTCCAGGTAGCATCCAAGTCCTCATCTGAGAATTTGTCAACCCAAGGCCTCCTCATGACTCTCCTGGTGGGTTAATGGCTTGTGACACCATTGCTGGGCAGTACCACCCTGCATCTGTGAGGTCAGCAGTACCAACTGCTCTGCTGTCTGCTGCTTACCATGAACTATGTTTAGGAATTCCTTGTGTTTGTTCCTAGATTCCCAGAAGTGACAAGTTAAGTCACTCAGTGCTCACCCTTCCGGGACGAAGTCCATGCTGCTCCGGGCCTGCTGCAGGTCAGCACCCCAGCAGAGGGTGATGCATGGAGCAGCGATGGAGCCATAAGCCTCCAGATATGTCCAACACTGAGACTGCAGGTTTCAATTCAAACAGCCTGGTCAGGCAGCTGGCAGCCTCATCACACTACTGAGGAGGTGGAGACAAGAGGCACTATCTTTCCTAACCCTGAGCCTCTTTCCTGTGGGCACACACTTTGAACCAGACGTAATTAGGATGAATAACCATAGCCTCAGTTAAGCCACCGAAGAACCCCAGGATTTGTCTCTGTGTCCCCTCAGAAATCCTAATTGCTCACCTCTGATTTGATGTCCAGGTCAGGAATTAAGTAAGTTAGCATCTGTTAAAGTCTCAATAGGTGCCAAAGCAGCCCTGCAATGACCTCCCTAGACCAGCAGCTGTGGCTTGCCATCAGAGATCTGCCTCCCAGCTCGGTGGATCCCAATGCAAGCAGAATGCACTGGTTTACAACACCATGAGCCACCACAAAGTGCATGTGCACATCTCTACCTGTCATTTGTGCTCATTTGTGCAGCTCTGCAACCAACCCATGGCCTAGAGCCCTGGTCTACCCCCTCCTAATGGTGGTCCCCACTGGGTTGCACCTTGGCTGTGAGTCTGTGCTGCTCCTTCCCAAGCATGTACAGTCCAGCATGAATGTGACATAGCCAGTGTGACATTGAGATGTTGACAGGAGAGTGGTGAAGAGGATGGGTGGCAGCCTCTGACACTCTCTGCCTGAGAAACTTCTTACTAAGCCAGGTGAACAAGCCACTGCCTTTCCCAACATTTGGGCTCCTCCCTGGGACTGTGATAATGACTCATTAAGATTGTTGCTCGTGTTATCATTATGTATTTCAATCTTCACAGTGATGCTGCGAAAGTGATAAAAGGAGAAACTCATGGATTCTTTTATGAAAAGTAGTGCATCCATAAGAATTGCTTTTAGCTACAAAGAACAGAATTTAATTTAAAATTTTAAAATTCAATTTAGTGTTTCAAACGAACTTATTTTCTCACAGTAGATATACGTAGTGGTGCTGGATGAGTTGTAGACATCGGTTTGGCACCAGGACTATTTTTATCAAAAGCTGTCTTTTTAGTTTATCATCCTCAGCCCTCTAATAGCCTTTTTATCTTCATGCTTGATGTCTTATGATCACAAAATAGCTGCAGCATCTTGAGGCATCACATCCATATTGAGGGAGGGAAAAGAAGGAAATGGATGCAGATAGATGCATTCACATCAGGAAAGTAAAGTTTGTCAGGAAGCCTCTGAGACTTCCCTAAACTTCTTGCTGGCTAGAATTGTCACTTGGCACTTTTAGCTACCACAAAAGCAGGAAAAAAGTGTCTGTGGTTGGAGTGGCAGGAAAAGAGGACTGGATATGACAGTTCATTAGGAACCACTCAGCGTCAACTAGATGTGCTGGAGCAGTGAGCTCCAGGAAGGCAGAGACAGTGTCAGGGTCACCACACGTTGGTTCCTGGATCACACTGAGATTCCAATGGGCACTAAGTGAAATGGAGCGAATGGGAGGATGTGAGTGATCTCTAAGGTGGCTGAAACCTCCTGACTCTGACATGCTGGGTGCCAGGTTGGAGTCCAGCTGTCAATGTCCCTATTTGTCACACTCCAATTTCCTCATCTGGAGAGAAAGCAGAAAAGATAACAAGGGTGTATGGATGAGATACACCAATAACACAGCATAGCATGGCCCTTGTGCATAGACAGACCTGCCCTTTACCTGTGCTCCCTGGTATTCTCACTTACAAAGTGCTTGCCCCTAGTGACTGTCAGAGTCTCTTCTGTTGAGCATTTCGCACCTCCCTAGCAGTCTCATCTGAGACCTTCCTTCACTTTTTGCAAGCCAGCAAAAGCTTCAGCAGACTATTCTGTGAGCCCTAGGCACCCTAAGACCTCTGAGAGCAAGGGAGAAACTTGGCAGTACGAGCGTCTCCATCTGCCCTTGCTTCCCTATGAACTCCTTTCTGTGGGCTTTGGGGAAGAGCATCCCAAGTTCCTTACCTAGCAAGGATGTGTTGCTCATTATGCATATACCACTGGAAGGGGATTTGTGCCCACAGTTGGAGAATCAGAGTCCCTGACCTTTGAGATTCTATGATGAGGTGATATGTGCCCTACTAACTGGTAGTGTCCCAGGGCTGCAGGCACTTTTCTGTCTTGCTGTTGTGGCAGATATGGGAAGCATGGTGGTCACAGACAGCGACAGTGCCCACCACATGAGCCTCTATCCATGCCTGCAGTGATCAGGTTGTCTGCATGCTGGGGCTCAGGCCAGACCCACTGGGGACAGTCACCCTGAGAAACAGTCAAGTGGACAACTCTGCAATGTTGCCTAGTTTTGACAGCCTAGGGTTCTGTGCATCTCCTTCATGCCACAGACATTCCAGGCCATCATCCCTGCTGTGACACTGGTGCGTGCCACAAGAGACTTGATCTCATCCAAGATCTCATCTCTCACTCATCTTTGTAGTCACATGACTGGTAGAAGCAGGCATCCTGTTAGATTTGGCTTCTTGGGCTTCTCCCACCTCCTCATCAGGCAGTCAGGCAAATATCAGGACTCAGTATTGAAATTTTTAAGACTGATGCAGCAACCTTTGCTAAAAACATTCCCTTTGGGGTGATAACTATTTTAAAATGTTACACTGATTTGTCCCTGCAGTGATAACAACCTGCAGAATGACTATAAATTCCTGCCTTGCCCTTGAGGGGCTGTGAGAAGGATGTGACTGACTTCCCACTGCAAGTCTTGTCTACCTCTGACGAAACAGAGTTTCACTACAGAAACTGGGATTCATGAAAACATTTCTGAGTCTCTAAATTACTTTTCTCCTCTAGTGACAAACTATTAAGAGTCAGCCTGTGCTATCACTGATACCTAAAACTGGCCAAGATCAGAGCCACAGAAAAGCCAAGCTGCTGTCTAATCAACCTGGGACTCCATCACTTCTCCTAGCTCTGAATTCCCAAAGCCAAAAAAAAAAAAAGTCAATATTGGAAGACATCTCCTTCCTCTGAGTGCAGGGAGAGGAAGCATGGCACCCGCCCCCTCAGCCAGTTCTTTGCACAGTGTTCAAGGAAAACTTCCTCCTCACCCAACAGGGTGACACTGCATAGAGCACATTCTGGAGAGCCATGGGGGCTCCAGATCATGAGAGTCACCTTGGAGGGCCAGGTTTGGCTCTGGGACTCCAAAAAGCTGGTACAGAATTTCCAATGGCAACTCACGTGAAATGCAAAGAACCTGGGATGCCAGGGCCCTGGCACATATGTGCCTCGAAAACAGTGGATCAGAGAGGGGCAAGATTGATGTTCTCAGCAGAAAACTCAGAGCAGGACCTTTACCCTGAAGCATCTACCTATGCAAAGGGGGCTTTGGCTGGATGCTAGAGCGCTGTCAGGTGTTAAGCCATAAATCAGAACTAAGCACTGGTAACTGGTTTCTAACACTGCAACAAAGGCCACCTTCAGTGCTTCCAAGTCTTAATTAGAAATTGAGAATTTTTTCTGGAACACTCCCCTGTGTAGCGTATATTTCTTACAGGAGTTCTTGCACTTGCCTGTCAGGCTTAAAAAAATGAGCTATCTTTAATTCACAAGTTGATTCTGTTTTACTTTAATTTATGCTGAAGATATAATTTTCCTCTCTTCCCCTGCCGAGAACGCCCTGAAATTTCACATTAGCTGGATTTAATGAATTGTATAAAAATCTCAATTTATTTGTTTTCATTGAATAATATGCAGGATTATCATTTTGTAAAGCAGGTAGGTAAAGAGACTATCAGAGTTTAGAAAAATACAAGATGAAAGATAATTATGTAATCACAGTCTTAAGGCTATAAGATTGTGTTTCTGAAACCCGTAACATCCCATGAAGGTTTTTACACAAAGACCTCCCTGCCTCTGGAAGAACTATTTATAACACTGATTGTCTTGTTTCCATTAATCTTTCATACTTTTTTTCTGTGTACTGAGTACGTGACACAGGGCCTCTTGCATGCAAAACATGTGCCCTATACTCTAGCCTTGTACAGTGCTGTGTGATCATTTATCCTCCTCCCTCTCTTTTAAAAAGAGTGCTGACCCTTTACACCTCCCAAGTTAGGGTAGAGGCAACCTGTGGTCATGTCAAGGCCATGATGGGATATGCAGCATTTCAGTGAAGGGTCTGGACCATGCATTTGCTTATTACACATTGTGAGATGATCATAGACAGATGAGAGTGTAAATCCCGAAACAGCTGTGGTTGGGAGCAAGGTGGTGGAGCTGCTCCGTGAGAATGCACAGCTTGCTCTCAGAGTATGTGCAATGTGCTTGGGGTGGGAGGCATTTCAGGTCCAAGAAACGTTCTATGCATAGTCACAAAAGCAAAGACAGGAACATCCAGTCAGTCATGGTTGCACAGTCTGTAATCCCAGCACTCTAGGAGGCTGAGGCAAAAGGCAAATGAGTTTGAGCCCAGCCTGGGCAGCTTAGGGACTTAGCAAGACCCTGTTTTAAAAGTACAAAAAAAAAGCTGGGGATGGAACTCAGTGCTAAGGTTCAATCCACAGTTGGGAATGGAGGAGGGGAGACAAAAAAGAAAAGAGAAAAGAGAGGCACATCCATCTACATGTGCATAGGATTTCACCAGTTTGGAGGTGGCCGAAAAGGAGACAAATTGGCTGGAGGGTGTTTGAAGGACACAGGTAGGGACACATTGGCTTCATCCAGAACAGTTTCTCAAGTACAGCTGCCTGGAGTGAACAGATCAGGGCTGAGGGGCAGGCATGTTCTGTGGCTAAAGCCCTAGGGATTCTCACCCTGACTGGCCTTCAGCTCCCTCACCTGTGCCCAGAAGGGCTCCTCCCTTGCCCAGCACTCTGTGATTGTGGATAATCTGAAAATCCTGGACTTTCAGAATAGTGTAAGAGAAAGGAGGGGTGGGAGCCAGGCTCAGTCATTACCTGGTTCCCCAGTGATGCAAATTGCGGCAGGTTCTGGGTTACAGTTTGCAAAAAAAACGGCTCATCAAACCTGCACCACCTCTGGACCCAGGTGGCAACCAGTCCCAGCCTGAGGAGCAGGTTCCTGATCAGTAGTGGGGGTCAGGCCTGGTGGAGTGCTGTCTGCTCTATCCTGACTTGAGTAAAACTTCTTCCAACAGAATTTTGAGCCATATTGATTTCTTTTTCTTTTATTTGTGCCATATCATTTTGTATTTACATTGCAATTTTTTCTTACTTATTTATCTTGGTGGATCAGAATATGTAGTACAATATTTTCCTCTGTGGACATTAAACAAAGTGTATTTCATGAATGAATGATCCATATTTTATTATTTTTGTCTTTAAACAGTTCTTTTTTATTTTAAAGAGAAAAAACAAAAGTAAAGAAGCAAATAAACCATTAAAAAAACAACAAAAGCAAAATGACAACAACAGTTGAAACCCTGCATTATAATAGCAATACAGGGTTTCACAATAGTGATACAGGATTTCAAATCAAGATGATAGGAATTTAACAATGATTGTTATGTTGTTGTATTACATATTGTTACTATCAAAGTAGTTGCTCAGATTACCAGATACAGGCATGCAAGATTGATCAAACAATACAATTTTCCTTTGAGCAGTTTCTTTCCCTTTTATTATATCTATTGTAACTTTTGGATCTTATTTACTGTTTCAGTGTCTAATACTAATACATACAGTGTTTACACATGTGTCTGATTTATTTCACTTTGAGAGTGGCTTCTAGTTGCTTTTATTTATCTGTAAAAGCCTCAAGTTTACCATTTTTTATGGCTGACTAGTATTCCATTGTGTAAAAACACCACATCTTTTTTATCCATTCCTCACTTGATGGGCATTTGGGTTGTTTCCAAGATCTGTATATTACAAATTGTGCAGCTCTAAATATATATGCATATATATCACTATGGTATGATGTTTTCAGTTCTTCTGGGAAAATACCCAGAAGGGGAATAGCTGGGTTGAATGGAATCTCTAATCTTACTTTTCTGATGAATCTCTATACCAATTTCCATAGTGGTTGTACCAGTCTACACTCCCACTAGCTATGGAGAAGGGTTCCTTTTCCCCCACAGCCCTGCCAGCATTTATTATTGGTTGATTTCTTGATAATAATCATTCTTCCTGGAGTGAGGTAGAATCTCAGTGTTGTTTCAATTTGCATTTCTTGAATGACCAATGACATTGAACATTTCTTCATATATTTATTTGCCACTTGAATTTCTTCATCTGATAAGTGTGTGTTCATCTCAGATTCCCATTTATGGATTGGGTCTTTGACTTTTGGAAGCCTGATTTTTTTTTAATTCTTTATATGTTCTAGATAAGAGTCTTTTGTCTGAGGGAGAGTTGGCTAGACTTTTTTCTAATTCATGGGGTTTTTTTCACTCTGTTGGTGATTTCTTTTGATGTGCAAAAACTTTTTAATAAGATGAGATCAAATTTGTTGATTCTAGGAAGTATTTCCCATGCAGTTTGGTTTCTGTTCATGAACTCTTTGCCTAGCCCTATGTCTTCAAGATTTTTGCCTACTTTGCTTTCCAGCAGGTTTAGTGTTTCTATTTTAATATTTAGATCTTTGATCCATTTTGACTTTAGTTTAGTGCATGGTGATAGACATGGATCTAGTTTTAGTTTTTGACATATGGAAAGCCAATTTTCCTGGCACCATTTATTAAACAGGCTGTTTTTGTCCAGTGAACATGTTTGGTCCCTTTGTCAAAGATAAGGTGGCTGAAAGTGTCTGTCATTGTGGTTGTATCTTGTAATCTATTCTATTGATCTCCAGATCTGATTTTATTCCAGTATCATGCTGATTTTATCACAGTAGTTTTGTAGTAAAATTTCAAGTCAGGGATTGTGATGCCTCCTGGCTTGCCTTTGTTGTCCAAGATTTCTTTTGCTATTCTAAGTCTCTTCTGGTTCCAAATGAATTTTGGGGATGATTTCTCTATATCTGTGAAGTATGTTAATGGTATTTTGATTGGAATTACATTAAATCTGTGTAACAATTTGGGGTATAACTATTTTCAAAATATTTTTTCTACCCATCCATGAACAAGTATATCTTGCCAGTTTCTGAAATCCTCTTTGATTTCTTTTTTCAGAGTACTATAATTTTCAATGTGTAGATCTTTTACTTCCTTTGTTAGATTGATTCCTAAGTATTTCACTTTTTGGGGTGCTATTGTGCAGGCTGTGGTTTCTCATTTCTTTTTCAGTGAGTTTGTTGTTTGTGTATAAGAATGTTATTGATTTTTGAGTGATGATTTTGCATCCAACTACATTACTGAATTTGGTTATTAGATATAGAAGTCTTTCAATGGAAGTTTTGGGGTCTTTGATGTAGAGTAGCATGTCATCTGTAAATAATGATAGTTTAACTTCTTCTTTTCCTATCCTTATCACTTAGTTCTCTCCCTTGTCTAATTGTGCTGACTAATGTTTCCAGAACTATACTGAATAGGAGAGGTAATAATGTACATCCTTGCCTTGCTCCTGATTTTAGGTTGAAAGTTTTCAGTTTTTGTCCATTTAATAAGCTATTGGCTATTGGTTGATCACATATGGCATTCATCAGATTGAGGTAAAGACCATCTATTCTGATTTTCCATAGGGTTTTTATCATGAATGAGTGTTGGACTTTATCAAAAGCCTTTTCTGCATCTATTGAGATGATCATGTGATTCTTGTCTTTAGTTCTGTTGATATGGTGTATTATATTCCTTCATTTGCATATGTTGAACTATCCCTGCATTCCTGGGATGAATCCCACCTGGTCATTGTGTATAATCTTCTTGATGATTTGCTGCATTCTATTTGCCAGTATTTTATTGAGGATTTTTGCATTTGTGTTCATTAGGGAGATTGACCTGTAGTTCTTTTTTGGTTGGGTCTTTCTCTGGTTTTGGTATCAGGGAAACATTTGTTTCCAGGAATGAGTTAGAGAGAATTGCTTCTCTTTCAAATTCTTTGAAGAGTTTGAGGAGTGTTGGCATTAAATCTTCTCTAAATTTCTTATACAATTCAGCCATGAATCCATCAGGACCTGGACTTTTCTCTGTTGGTAAGTTTCTAATTACATTTTCAATTTCATTAATTGAAATTGGGTTATTCAGACATTTTATATCTTCTTGATCCAGCTTTGGTTATTCATACATTTCTAGGAATTTTCCCATTTCCTCTGTGTTGTCGAACCTATGAGAGTAACAGTTTTCTAAGTAGATATTGATGATCTTCTGTATTTCCACAGGATCTGCAGTGATTTCAACATTTTCATTCCTCATTGCATGAATTTGAGTTTTTTCTTTCCTTTTTTTGATAGCATTTTATCAATTTTATTTATGCTTTCAAAGAACCAACTCTTTGATTCATTAATTCTTTAAATTGTTTTCTAAGTCTCCATTGTGTTCATTTCTGCTCCGGTTTTTATAATTTCCTCCCTTCTTTGAGTTTTGATCTTGACTTGCTCTTCTTTTCTAGAAATCTGAGTTGTTAGTATCAGGTTATTTGTGCTGTTTCTGTTTTCCTGATGTTTTTCTGATGTGAGAAATCACTGCATTAAATTTCCCTCTGAGGACTGCTTTCATTGCATCCCACAGGTTCCAGTAAGTTGTATTTGCATTTTTTCTTGCTTGTAGCTGTTGTTTAATTCCTATTGTTTAATTCCTTCTTTAATTTCCTCTGTGACCCATTGGTTGTTCAGTAGGGTGATATTTAATTTCCATGTGTTTATGGAGTTTATGTGGTTTCTTTTGTTGTTAATTTCCAATTTCATGGCTGTATGCTCAGATAATATGCATGGGATAATTTTGATTTTTTTGCATTTAGTTAAGCATGTTCTATGGGCTAACATATGGTTTGTTTTAGAGACTGTCCCATGTGCAGCTGAGAAGAATTGTACTCTGATGTTGTTGGGTGGAATATTCTGTACACGTCTCCTAAGTCCATTTGTTCACAAGTTTGATTTAGTTCTGTTATTTCTTTGCTGACTTTCTGTCTAGTTGATCTGTCTCTTTGTGACAATAGGTTGTTAAGTTCACCCACTGTAATTGTGTTATTGCTTATTCAATTTTCATGTCTACTAATCTTTGTCTTATATAGCTAGATGCACCTAGCTATATAAGCTTGGTGTGTGTATATTTAAGATTGTTATCTCTTCCTCTTGAAGTTTTCCACTAACCAGTAGGTAGTGATCAATTTTGATCATTCTTGGTTGGAGGTTCACATTGTCTGCAAACAGAGGAGCTACCCCTGCTTTTTTCTGTGTTCTGTTGCATGAAGTATTGTTTTCCATCCTTTGATTCAGTCTGTGAATTTCCTTTAGAGGCAGATGAGTTTATTCTGTACAGCATATGGTTGAATTTTGTTCTTGATCCATTCTGTCAGTCTGTTTCTATTATCTGGTGAACTGAGGCCATTTACAGTAATGGTTATGACTGATAATATATTGGCTTATTTCTGTCATGTTATCTTTTTGCTGTTGGTTCTTTACTTTTCCTCTCTGTTTGATTGTTTGCCTTACCTGATGGTTTCTTTCTGTTGATGTACTTGAAATTCTAGTCATTTTTTGTTTCTCTCTAGAATATCTTTTACTACTCTTTTTAGGGTTGGTTTGGTGGTCACAAAGTTCTTCAGCTGTTCTTTGTCCTGGAAATATTTTATTTCTCCATTTATTTTGAAAGATAGTTTTACAGGATACATCAATCTGGGTTGGATGTTGTTTTCTTTTAAGACTTCAAGTACTTCACTCCATGATCTTTTTGACTTGATTATTTGTGTTGAAAAGTCTGCTGTGATTCTGATGGGCTTGCCTTTGTAGGTAATCTCTTTCTTTTCTCTAACAGCTTTTAATATTCTGCTATGCTGAATTTCTGGGATCTTGATTATTATATGTATGGGTGTAGATTTATTTTGGATACAGCTAATTAGAGCTCTATATACTTCACTTATCTCTATGTCAGTTTCTTTTCCCATACTTGGAAAATTTTCTGCTATTACTTCTGTAAATGGTCTTTTAATTTTATTTTATTTGTATTGACTCCTTTCTCATTTACATCTATCAGTTCATACTGTTTTTCTTTGCACTGTCTTTCAGCTGTTGAATTGTTATTTCCTGATTCCTTGTTATTTTTAAAGATTTTTCTTTTTCTGATTGCTAACTGCAATCTTGTCTTCAAGGTCTGAGAGTCTATCTTCACATTCATTTAAGCAGTTTTGCCAGCTTTCAATGGAATTTTTGATTTCCTGGATATCTCTTTAAATCTGTTACATGTATTCTAGTTTTTTCTTATATTGTTCATTCAAAGTTTCCATCATTTTCCAATGCTACCCCATTTTTTAAACTATGTCTTCTTTGGATATGCTCAGCATTTCTTTCATTATGTTTATCGATTCTTGTTTTATCTGGGAGGTTATTTCTGATCTGATTCCCTTTACAGCTTCATGGAGTTGTTTCTTTACTTCAGTTGCTATGATTTCAGAAATTTCAGGTATGTAGCTTACACTTTCTTCTATGTCTATGTCTTCTGGACTTGCTTGGGATGGGTTGGAGGTTTGAGATTGCATTTTACTCCTTCATTTTGTCATTTTCCTGTATTCTTGCAGAGCAGCCAATTGCACAGTCCCAGTTGCTTCCTGAGTTGGCATTGGTGGCCTACTCAGAAAGGTTTCCTCAGCTGAATGAGGGTCACTGGGTGGAACTTTCCCCGGCCCTGTGCAGTGCACTGAGGCTCCCCAGCTGGTTGTAGTCACTGGGCAGGCCTTTCCCTGGCCCCATGCAGCACACCTAGGCTCCCCAGTTGGTTGGGGTCACTGAGAAGATCTTTCCAAGGCCCCATGTGGCACACACATGCAACCCAGCTGGGGTTGCTGGTTGAGCCTTTCCCTGTCCCCACACGGTGCACTGACTCTTCATGTCAATTTCTAACTACAGTGTGATGGGGACTAGGATAGCAGGTTTTCAAAATTCAAGACCAGTATTTCTCCTTTCCTGACTTCCCTGCGGGACAGGAAGAGTTACAGGAATCATATACCTACTGAATCTGCTTCCCAGTCTTTTTCCCAAAACCAAGCGCTTTCTAGCTCACATACAATGAGTATCTACAGCTTCTTCCAGAAACTCTTATGAGATTCTCCCAGGTGACTTGAGTCAAAGGCTAGAAAGGAATTAGATGTACTGATGCACCCAAAAATAGCACTGCGAATAAATGACTATCAACTAATGCAATCATGTGGTTTTCTGAGGCACCTGTGGGTGCTGCTCCCACACTGCCATGGGATTTTTGTTTCTCTTGTTTCCTGTCTTGAAGTGAGCTGTAAAAGATGTGCAGTCATGATTTCAAATGTCATACATTCTGGATGCTAAAGGTCTCACTCAGGTTCCCTTGAGCAGTGCTGCAAACTCGCTATAAGCCAACCTCTAGCTACTTGCTTGAGAGCATAAAGACAGCACCCACCAATCTTTGGAGCTGGCTCACTCTCAACCAGCCCAGGGAAACCTTGAGAACCCACAAGGCTGAAGCTGTCTGAGGAACTGCACACATGCACCTGCCCTGGATTCCCCGTGTTGCCTTCAAGAAAAAGTCACTGCTAGGCAAGGGCCATAAAATGAAATTCCAAATGAGCAGAAAAGACTTTAAAAACTAAAGAAGCAACGGGTAAATAATCTATAAATGATTAAGAAACAAATAAAAAAGGCAGATGTATTTAAATAAATTCTGGATGTCACCTAAAGTGTGAAAGGCTGGATATTTCCAGTCTGCCACTGAGGAAAGCAGACTGTGTGCCAGGAAGAGGGCCACAGCCAAGTGCATTTTGAATGCTCCAAAGAGTTCCAAGTGGATTTTACATGACTCTAAAGGGACAACAAAAATGTGAATGTTGCAAAGAAATCCACTATTTCTCAAAGCTACTCACAGATATAATCTTCTTGGCGATACTAAGACCTTTTGAGACTGTTTTCTAAGAATTAAAAAGCCCACAATGAAATGAGGGGTTTACTGTGTTAAACATGTGAAGTAGACGAGCTGGGTAGGATTGGATGAAATGAGACCCTTCCTCACAATGTCACATCTCAAATCTACATTGCCCCCTTAGCCAGAGTCCAAATAGAGATGTCAGTCTAGACATACGTGCTCCAGGGCACTCAGTGTAGAAATAGCCCATGAGTGATCAGAACCTTGTTATTGTTATTGCTGCAGAGATCGTCTGAATTCTTGAGTCTGCTGTCCCATTGAATTTTGTTTGCTTCTGCATTGTGCAAGTTAATGGAAGGTCACTGAGCCTCACAAGAGAAATATACAGCTCTTCTGTTCTTTATATTTCCAGGTCTTACCAGTGTTTTGCGATGGAGAGTCATTGCAGGCACTTTCCTGGAGCCGAGTGTTGGTCAGGATTCCCCAGCATGTCACTCTGGCTCGGAGAGCAGCACACTTTCCCATCCTCCTTGGTCCAATCTTCACTCTCTGCTATTTCCCAGATTGGTTCAGTCTACATAAAAAGAGAACCAAATGCAAAATAATCTGTTTTAAAATGTTTGGGGAGAGGATTAATAAGGCTACAATCCAGAATCATAAACACTTTTGTCCTTAGAAGGTTGATGCTGGCTTTGAAAAACTGGGTCTTCCATCTCCACCTTTCTCCACTGGAGCAATAAAGTGTTCATTCACCATCAGCTCTTTTTGTGCTGAGGGTTCAGAACCCAAATGGTACTGAATTCTAACTGCAGAGGAAAACAGAAGGAAATAAGAATACGTTGGTTGAGTGATCCAAGAACACCGGCACCATTTCTTCAGCACATGCATCTCCTTCACATGGCACTTGTCCTTTCTGTGGACCATACTGGAAAGTGAGGAAAGGAAGTTAAACTCATGAGTTTGCAGTGTAAAGTAGGAACTTCAAGGAAACATGGGCCACGAATGACTGTATGAGTGGGGTGCTGAGGTTTCCGAGCTACATGGCTGGTATTAGAACAGCCGTGAGGTGGAGGTGTTTTTCCTCCCACTCAACCATCAGAACCAGGAAGACTTTCTCACCTGAAATTCTGGTTGTCACCCCAGGAGGCAAAGTACAGACATGGGGAAGATGGCCTGGGAAGTCAGACCGCTCATCTTGGAAGCTATTTCAGCAGGCTTTGAGCACCCATCAAGGACTGCAAGGGGTTGGGAATGCATGGGCCTGATCCTGACCTCTGGACTTGGGTCCCCGATGAAACAAAGGAGACACATAGGTAGATCCATGGGACGTCAGTGTGGTGTCTGCTGAGGAAAGATCCAGATGGGATCTGAAGATCAAAGTAGAGTCCCAGGAAAGGGACACTTTCAAATCCCATTTTTACAACACATTGCTAAGTCTGGCAGATCCATCTTTAAATTCTGTTTTTGTAACACATAGCTGGTATGTCCTGGAGCAAGTTACCAACCTATTTCTGCCTCAGTTTTCTCATTTGTAAAGGAACCACTTCATGTATGGAGATAAGCCAGAGGCATATTTACTATCTCTGCTTCACAGTGAAGTGTGGACATACCGGTGTCTCCATCAGGTTCTTGTGGGCAGCGGAGCTTTTGGTCCCTAGACCTTTGTCTAGTTCCCTGCCTGACTGTTTCATACCCAGGTAGCCCCAGGCAGAGAGCAACCAGAGAATGCTACAGGGCATTTAGTCAAAGCAGCTTTTTCCAATTCCAAGGCCTAGACAATCTCCAAAGGAGCGGCAGGAGGTGGCCCTGGGCTATCATCCACCTGCACAGCATTCATTCCTGAGGCTCTATCTTTGTACCTCCTATAAGCAGGAACAGATGAGCCAGGGAAGAAGCCGTGGAGCCTACCATGGCTCTTATCTCCAGTGGCTCCCACATGCTGTGGGGAAAGGGTCATTCACCTAACTACACAGATCAGACAGCCAGGCTCCAGGAAGGGCAGATTGCCACAGGATTTAAGGATGACCTTGTGCTGCCCTTTACTCCTGGCTCCCTGCTCCAAATTTCTCATATAGAAGGAGCTGCCCATGGGACAGGATGGAATGGGATCAGGTAGGCTGTATAGAGATGAGCTCTGGGAGGAAGCCTAATCAGAGAAGGAGAAAAGAGCTGTGTACAAAGTAGGGGGCCTGTGCCTCTCCGCATTTGGGGTGGGAGCTGGCAGGAGACCCAGTCTCCTGTCCACTCTCCTCTCCATCCCGCTCCCTGACTCACAGGAAGAAGGAATCTGGCTTTTCCCTGGTGTTGCCATCCTGAAGAAAGTACCAACTTCATATAGCTAAAGGGTTATTTCTTTTTAGAGCTGTTTTAAGTCTAGTAAAAATAAAAATGAGCAAAATGCACTTGCATGTCCTCTGGCACCCAGTTCCCTGAATGTTAACATCTTACCTGACTGTGAGGCATTTGTGATGATTGATAAACCAACACTGACACTGTCACTGAAGTCCACTATTCCCATCAGATTCACTCTTGATTGGCAGCGAGGGTTCTGGCAGTTGTGTGAAGATGCGTCCACCAACCATCACAGCCTCATGCTGCGTGATCCCAAGTGGCCCAGTCATCCCCTGTGTCTTGACTACTTCCTCCTCCCCCAGGGCCTTATGATTTTGATGTAAGCAACAAAGTAAGGAAGAGGTGAGATAGAAGTAAGGGACAAAGCAGAGAGAGCTACAACCATCTGCAGGGAGAAGCAGTCTAGGTCTGGAGCAGGCCTGGTATGTGACAGGGAGATGCAGGGCCACCTATGCATACCCAGGGGTCAGTCCTGCCAAAGCTGTGTCTTTCCCTGCTGTATTCTTTCCTTCCCTACTGAGCCTCACAACAGCAGAACCAGGTGCTCTGCCCAGGGCCCCTTCCACTCCGCTGGGCTTTATCTGGCTCCCAGAGGCTTCACTCTATGCATCTCAAGCAGGCAGTCTTCAGCCATGTTAGCCACCCACCTGCCCCCACTTGGGTGTCCAAGGTTTTCAGGTCTGGAGCAGGAAGCACCAGTTCCACACCCTGCCTTCTTTTTACCACCTCTCTCCCACCCCTTCTTGTCATATGCTGAATGGGAAAGCGGGAATAGCCTGAGCCTACAGGTCCACTCCTGTGACCCAAACCCTCCCACTGCCATGCTAGGAACTGTCAGAGACAAGTGATCTTGGATCTGTTCTGATGTGCCATCTCTACTTTATTGTTATGACAGGTGCTGGCATTGATGGAGTGGAGGAAATTAAGCGTCACCCTTTCTTTGTTACTATCGACTGGAATGTAAGTTGCATGCCCCAGCGGCTCACAGATACAGAGAAAGGGGCGTGGGAGGAGGCAGCTGCTTGGCAGCTGTATAGCAGCTCTGTCAAAACTGAGCCACCTGTGGGAAGAGAATTCTCAGGACCCCTTGAATGGATGGTTTGCAAGAGGTATAAACTGTGACCCCTCCCTGCCTATGACTTGTTTCTACCAGTGTAAATGGCCCCTGCATCACCCCCAGCCCTGCCAGTTTCTCCCCAGGCACCAGCTATTGGGAGGCGGATACCAGTGGTTTCTGATGCCTGGGTACCAGGAGCATCGGGAGGCCAAGAGCAACAGGCTTTTCTTCTGTCTCAAGGAGGCTCCTCCCTTGATAACGGATGCCTGCAGCCCTTTCCTGTAGATTGACACAATCCTTTAGATTGATACAAAACCCACTTGAGATTTTCTTTTCTTGAACTCACAAATTAATCTCAGTGGATTTTTAATGCAATGTCTTAAAGCGTCAAAACACTCTTTAGAGAGCACAGAGTTTGTTGTGTACTCTGGCCTCCTGTCTCTTCTCTGTGTCCTCACTGATCTGGGGCCTCCAAGAGTAGAGAGCACACTAATTGGTACTGGGTGAAATCAGCTCTCCTCCTCTTTCCATCTGAACCCCACTCACACTGGGAAGTCTGGGAAGGTTCTATGCCCCATCCCAACTCTCCGGCTCTGAAGTAGAGCATGTTTACATGAGGCTTTTATTCCACGATGGTAGAAGGGGATTTCTGGGCAGATATGGTGTATAAGGAGCTGCAGGTGGAAAGAGAAAGAGTTTGGGGGTGAGGAATACAAGGGAGGCCCCCAACCATGTCTCCTGGTGATTCCACAAAATACTCAGCTGAGGGGACCTTGGCAAGTACTGAAGACGATGCCGTCTCAGCGGGAAGTGCAGTGTCCAGGAGGGCATGCTAGTGAGGCTAGGCAAGCTTGCTAGGTTCCTAGGGTTTGAACAGGAAGATGGATTTTGAGAGATGTCTTTCTGTCCACTGGAACCGAGCATGTTTACTCTCGCTCCTGTCCTTGCCAAAGGCTGCCTCATAGAAGCTAGAGAGAGGAAGGTCCCTTGTTCTATCCAGCCTTCTGCATTAACAGAGCTCTGAAATATGGTTCTTGCATTAATTTATTCAATAAGTAATGCATGACACTTTCCTGAATGAAGCATAATCAAGCTCTCCTCAGTGTAATCATTACAAAATAGAGCTCCATCCTCAAGTTACTCAGTCATGGAATTTGTCACACCAGAAGACTGTTGCTTGCCATAGAAGCAGTACACAGTGTGAGTATCCAAGCACAGGAGAGAAAAGACTTGAGAACTCACCAAGAGATGGCACAGGGGTGACAGAAAACATATGCTCAACAATGACCATGGGCATGCTAGTGCAGGGTCTTGGAAAAAACCACTGGCCCCAGATGGTTTTGAAGGTCTTGATAGCCATTCAGGCCCTGCTTAGACAGGAATAAGAGATTTCCCCATCTCTGCTGACCCCTTCCCCAGGCAAGGCCTTGGCATTATCCTTGCATCTGTGGCCAAGGTAACATCCCCTGTGTCTTGGCTACTAGCCTGGACCCTCTGCTGTGACTTGGAAAGTCCATGGGAATATACTTAAGGACTGTTTTGCTCAGCAATCTGTGGTCCAGATGTGCCCTTGTGGTTGTCAACCACGGGTCATTCCAGTGGCTTCCCACTGGGATACTGACACTCGGAAGTGATGAAGGAGAGGACATTCCCCAGCCCTTAGATGTTCACCAGGGGACCTCACCCACACTATTGCCTCAGGACCCAGCTGGGAAAATATATTTATTTTCCTCTTTGCTGCCTTCTGTGACCCAAAACCGCCAGCAGAGGTGTTTTTTTTTTCTTTAAATAAATATCTGTCATCCACCGACCATCCCCTGAGGGCTCGGGTGACCTGCTGGAGCAGAACACATCATTGACAAGGGAAGTGGGTTGCACCTGTCTGCCTTGTGTTGCCTTCGCTCTGGCTTTCCGCGCCTGGCACATTAATGTGTGCTCCAGGGCAGCCTTCTGGAGGCTCTCTCGTGTGACCAGCTAAGAGAAAAATCACAAGTTAATTATAGACTGGAAACCTCTTACAGGGTGTGCTGGAGTCCAGCAAATACAAGCTGTGTTTATTTTTCCTCTGTGGCTGAAGCAATGCTGAGAACACAGGATTAATGTAAACCTAAAATAACTTCGTCGAAGGTAATATGCAGGCTGCACCAGACAGCCCCCAGTAGCTTCCTGTGCACAAAGACCTGAGTGAAACCAGCAGAGCTCCGAGCTGTGCCAGGTGCACCTTCATAGGGAGAATATGTTGGTTGCTCTGATTGTTTGTTCCCAGAGTGCCACTCATGCCAAAACCCCAAGAATAACCACTTCTCATGTGCGATTGCAATTACTTTTATTATTACTGTTATTAATTACTAGTCTGAGTTACTTACGGTCTTTTTACATTTCAAACCCTTCCAAGCACATCAGCAACTCTTACTGTAGAGTGAGATGAAAGGGGCTCCAGAGGAAACTTGGGCAAGGAGCAATCCGAAGAGTGCCCAGGTCACTTGGGGACCTGAAGTATGTGATTTGGTGTCCCTGGCTGTCATGTGCATGGACAGGAGCAGAGAGGGAGCTTCTGAGTCACACTGGTCTTGCTACCTCCATGAAGAGTATTTCCACCTCCTCACAGGAGCTGATTTCAGCCACTGGTCAGATCCAGGGTCCAGACACCCCCTCGCCACTCCCAGTGTCCAGAGAAAGGTTTCCATCATTCTGTCCCTAGGCTAACTGTATCAAGGGTGCTCACTCTTTCAAGGTCTCAGCAAGGACTCTTTGATTTAGTAATTCTGTAAATCTAGATGCACTGTAAATCAGAGGCAATTCCAGTGAGATGCATTTGTAGACTCTGGGATAAACTGTAGGGGAAGCTCTACTCCACCATGATGCCCTAGAAATCATGTAAATTTGCCCTGTTCCTTCCATTCTGCCACCTTCCTGCACCTGCATATGTTTACATTACTATTTCAGAAAATTTATAAATGTGTCCTTTGCCTTATTGGAGCATGTTAATTTGAAATGTCTGGAACCAAAACTACATAAAGCTGATGTTAGGGTCTGTGGCGCCAAACTAGAATCAGTTTCCTTCTCCATTATCCAGTTACTATATTTATTGTATTCTCTCTGTCCTTTTCTTACTTCTCTGAAGGTCCTTTAGGTATAAACAGAATCCTAATGTGCCTGCTCAAAGATTCCTTGTATATGCATGTGTGATATGATATCTGTCTCAAGGTCACTGCTAGACTTGTGCCATGTATTATCCTTGAACAAATGAGATGATTTAAACTGGTGCCTGGTGAACTGAACCACAAAACCCCATTTTATTCCAATGGGGTTGGATGTGCCTTGTTCTAGAGTCTCACAGAGGAAGATTCCAGATCAGAACGGCCACCACATATCTCTTTGAGTTCAAAATCTATGAGGCCAGTGACACTTTCTCTTCAGCTCAGCTAAAGTCTGTGCTGCAATTTGCATTAGAAGCAGAGGCAAAATCACACACTTCAAATCCATCCTCAGGTTTGGACACAAGGAAAAGAAAAACATACATAGTAATAGCACATATTAGCACCTTCCAGGATATTTATGCTAAAACAGGAAGAAACTGAGCCACCTTTAAAATCTCATCCAGAATCCAGCATGACAAAGCAAAGGGCAGAATGCCTGGCTCCAAGGAGCTCTAGGAGAACAAAGCAGAGATTGGCACTCTCTCTGCTCAAGACCAGACACTGAAACCAGACTGAAGCTATAGCAACCTCAGGGGCAGAGGGCAGAGTGGCCCCCAGAGGACAGATTATATTCACAGCAATAATCAGCACTTGGAGCCTGGCAGCTCCTTTCTCCATGTTCTCATACCTGCCTTTGCTGCCCAGGTCAGGATCTGTAAAACCCACACAGAGTCTCACAGGCCTGGGTGGAAAGGGGCATGAACTACCTTATAAAGCCCAGTGTGATCACAGGATACCAATGCTCCACATAGTCACTGGGTTCTGTGGCCTTTCAGTGGGACCTGCTGGTGGCTTCCAGTACTGAGCTTTCAGAGGTGTAGAGAGGTGAGGGAGAAACTGTACAGGGTGGGCCTGTGTCCAGCTGTGAGGGGCAGCATCCTGGGTAGAGGGACCATGCTTACCCTCTCCCTCTGGCTGCCTGATGTGTTGGACCATATTCTCAACCCAAGTGAAGAGCTCAGGTACCTTTCCTAGGTTCTGACTCTGACTCTAATGAGTCCTTTTCTTCCTGGATAAAATCTTGGAGCCACCAAGTATGAACCCCCTACCAAGGACTGGCCAGGGATAAGCCTTGTTTTCATGGGCAGCCTAAATTTACAAACCATCAGTTTCCTCATGAATTGACAGTGTGTCCCATCTCAGATGTCATGAGAAAGGTCAGAGACACACAGTCACCTTTGCCCATGTCAGGGATCCCCCTCGGTGGACAAGTACCCGATGACCCTGACATCCACATCTGCCTCTTCATGTTGCAGATGGGCAGATCACAGACCCAGGAGGAAAGGCCAAGCGGGGCACTTGTGCATCACTGAGATTTGGGGAGGTGCTCTATTTCAGAGACGTCTTGAGTTTTATAGGGTTCAGTGGCAGCCCTGGCCTCCACTCCCAGATGCTGGGTAGCACAGGGTGAAGACCAGTCTCTCCAAAAATTGCCTAGTGGCCCACTGGATGCATATGCCCTTGGCAAGGAAAAGAGCACTAATCTGAGGGATTGTTTTCTCAGGCACGTGAAGCCGCACCTCTTACCCCAAACAGGGTCCCTGTGGGCCTGAGAAGAAACCGAAATGGACCATGTGCCTCTGGCTTCTCAGAGGTAATTCCAGGGAGAGGCAAACGCTTCTCACTGGAATTTGATGCATGGGTGGCAGCTCTATTTGTGCCTGCTTTATTTTGTTTTAAATAGAAATCTTTCATGTAAATAAATGTCTCTTATAAAAGTAGGAAGCCTACCTTTGTAACCGAACCCTCCCTACCTTCCTTCCTCCTTCCTCTCCCTCCCTTTCTTTCTTGCATCCCTTTCCCTTCTCTCTCTCTCTCCCTGCCTCCTCCTCTTTCTCTCTTTCTTTCTTCTTTTCTTTCTCCCTCCATCTCAGAAGATGTATCTTTACTTCATCAGGACAGATTTCACTTGCTAACCCAGCTGAAGCATGGCAGGAGAGCCATGAAGGGGTTTATGTCAATTCCTAATACAGCTATTCTCCTAGGGCAGGAAATGGCCTGGATAGCAGGTTAAATTCCAACAGTCATCCTCTGTGAGTGCCCAGTCCTTGGCCCTGCTGGACTGGGTGGTTTTGCTGCCACCCTGGTCTCTGACTGGTCTAGCATAGGTGAGCAGGTGTACCCAGGGTGAAAGTCAAGTGTCAGCATCCTGCCTCCGTGCTCCCTTTCCCTTACGCTCCCCATGCCGCATGCCCAGACTTGGGGCTTTCAGAAGGGTCAGGAGACCTGGTTACCACTCCTGCCTGACTTCCTCTCATTCTGGGCCTGGAATAAGTTATTCTGTGAATTCTAACCTCTGTATCATTGTCTGATAAGGTGATGAAATCTACTTTCCCTTGTTACTGAGACATTCATAACGGATTTCATCTCGAGTCATTGCCTTAGCCATCCAGACCTGCCTGACTAGTTGGGTCCCTGGCTGCAAAGCTGGGCTCTAGACCGTTTAGTTGGAGTGTCTAGGAACTGGCACTTTTAGCCAATGACCTGACCTCCCCTTCCCAGTGAGATAAAGATCCCTGAGTGCTAAAGGTTTAGGTGCACAAGCCCGTCTCAGATTTCCCAGCCCTGCCATATGTTGTATTTGCCATGTCCTCCATTTTTTGGGGTGCTTTGACCTGACCCACACTCAAAGCAGTTCTGGAAGTCCTCTGCAAGAGTGTCTTTACGAGATTAAAAAAAAAAAAAAACTACAGTGCATGCTGCTTCCAAGTGCCATCTAACAGAAAGGCAGGTTCATAAAAACTTTAAGATGTGTCCTTATCCACTTTGTTCATCCGATCTAGCACCATGCCACTTAAGCTCTCCTCCAAGGTCAAAATGACCATACAAGGTAAACATTTTGAATCAGTCAGGACATCAAGGTACCCAGGACAGCACAATTAAGACACTCATGAAAAAAGGACTTTCAGAACTGCTTCAGAAAATGGCAAGAATGATGGGATTAATGTGTTTAAAGCCAAGGGGAGTATTTTGAGGGGGATTAGTGCAAACTGTCAGGAATCTTTTTCAACATTCACTGTATCACATCTGATATATCACGTACAACATATGCACTAGAACACACTGACACAGTCTGCATTTTGTGCACATTCACACACATTCAGGGTGTGGAGAGCTGCTTATAGATGAAGGTGCCTATGACACAGCCTCTCCCAGGTGGGTCTCTGGTCTGCCCACCCTTTCTCAGCCTCCCCAGAACCTGTCTTGCTTCCTCTGCAGAAGCTGTACCGGAAGGAGATCAAACCACCCTTCAAGCCTGCAGTGGGCAGGCCCGAGGACACCTTCCATTTCGACCCTGAGTTCACGGCACGGACACCCACAGGTGTGTGACAGTGACAGATCTTTCCAGGGGCTTCTCCTATCTGACCCTTGAGAACAGGAAAAACAGAAGCATCCACATTGGAGAATGCTCCTAAAGGAAAATGACTGCCAATTCTGTTTGAGCTTCCTGTTTTCTCTGCCCCAAAATAAAAGTTAAAGTGGCAGAGCTAGTTCTGTGGTATTCTTTAGGTAAGGTCCACCTGGGAACTCATCAAGGTGTTGTGTAGCCCACTTCCCATTTTGAGTCACCAGGTGACCTCCCCTCTCCTCTCAGGAAACACACAAGCAAGAACCCCACAGGAAGGTTGAGGTGAAACAGATCTCTAGCTTAACTAGAGGGTTTCTGTGGGAAAAAGGTGGCTGTCACTTAAGTTTATGCATATATGACTTACATTTATTATTCACGAAAAACCAAAAGCCTGTTTGAAAAGCCATATCAGTACTAGATCTTAGCATAGCAAGTGGACTCATAAATCCTCAGGGTCTGTCAAGTGCAAGCCGAACTGGTCAGCTCCCTTTAAAATGATCACTTGTGATAATGATGAATTAGTGTTTACTTCTCTAGCTATGATAATTGACTTAGTATGCTAGGGGTGCGTAGCAAAACACTACAGGGCTGAGGGGCTTGCACAGCAGACATTAGCAGTCTCACCATTCTGAAATTCCAGATCAAGGCTCCAGCAGGGTGTGTTCCTTGGCCGACAGTTGGCCACCCCACTGTTCTCACATGGTCTTTCCTCTGAGTGTGGAGACAGCATGCAAGCTCTAGTGTCTTCTTTTCTTGTAAGGAGATTGGTTCTACCCATTTAAGACTCACCATTATGACTCATTTAACCCTAATTACCCTTGTGAGAGCCTATCTCAGAATCCAGCCACACTGTGGCTTAGGGTTTCAGCATGTGAATCTGGAGATGCAAGTCCAGCCCTAATGGTGGGGTGGTAATTATGTCCAGTAGCTCACAGCCTTTGTGCATATTCAGGGGGTGAAGGAACTGAGAGGCTACTACAGGGGTTGCCAGGGTTCACAGCAATTTCCTCACTGCTTTGCATCTAAAATTTCCCAGCATTTCTAAAAGATAATTATGAAACAAGTAGAAGGTCAACAGTGAGTATCAAGTAGGTAAAATTGGAGAAGAGAACCTCCTCGTCCTTTCTTAATCAAGGAACAGAGAACCCCCTTGTCCCTTCTAGGTCTGAGCACAGAAAACCCTTTACCTCCTTTGGGTCCTGGCTGCCATGCACTGAGACATGCTGGTGGGTTTGAGCCGATCCAGATGGACAAGGCCTTGGGACTGTGACAGGATGTGCCTGGGACCTGGGTCTACTCCTGCTCTAAGCAGCCAGGCAGGAAGAACAGGAGGCACATGAACCAGGAGCCATGACAGGCTACTCACTGTCTTCTGGGTCCCATGCAGTCCCCAGAGAAAACCAAAACCATCAACATTGAGGAGATTTGGGTGATGACTGTCTTTAAAGTACTACTGCATGTTAATGAGGAATAAAAGAGGAGGAGAAATTGTCCAGGTGTTGGCTGAGTCCTCAGTGACACAGTTAATCAAGTTTGCAGAAGACGGTGTCTTTTTAGCTTCCACCATTGGAAAGGTGGGTCAGGGTTTGGGAATTCCACAGATCACCAGAAAATATCATTTTATTTTTCTTCCTGTGGCTGACTTGAAGGTAAAAGAACAAGAGAGTACATAACCCCAAGCAGGAGCAGGTTGTCCGTGAATCTGTGCATACCTCTGCAACCTGGAGAGTCCTCTGTGGAGTGGGCAATTCTGCTTCCTGAGTTGCCATCATGTGTGGCTGTGTGCTTAAAATATTCAAAGCAAGACCACACTTACGCCACTGGGTAGAAGATGCTAATGCAGTCAGCTCTAAATTATTCATACAATGTGCTTTTTGTATTATTCATGAAGAATTTAGACTCCAATCTAGCTGGTCACTGTGACCATAAGCCTCATAATCCTTATGTGCACTTAGAAAATTCAATCTTATTTTAATATTGTCCTAAGAAAAACACAGTTAGACAGTGCATTCCAACACCACCTAGAATTAGCTTTTGATTCCTTACAATCTCAGATTCTCAATTGGTTTTATTTCAAGTTGATTTATCACATCGTGCATTTTGACATGGAAGTAGGCAGTAACTGGAGTGCTAAAGATGTGTTAAGTCATTCTAATTTTATAAGAGGGTGAGATTCTCTAAGCAGATAGGTGAGTACATTTTTTGGGTTAAAGAGCAGCCATAGTAGTATGAGGCTTATAGAGTTGATAACCTACCAGTCACTTATTTTAGACTTTGGATACACAAAAGGCATTTCTTGTAATTGATTTTCACTATTAATTAAACTGAGATCATCTGGTTTATGCTTCTTGATCATACATCAGCTGCTCACTAGGGCACACTGATTGGTGTGAGATGCCAATCTAAGAAAACTATGAGTCCTATTTCACATATCAGAAGATATTCACGACATCATCAAAGGTAATCAGACAATTCATTTTACATTTCTTTGTATCTGTCCTATATTTTTGGTCTTCTGTAAACACTTTGCTGAAAATCAACATCCCTTACATCATCATAAAGCATTCAAAGTTTTATTTATATCACTCATATTTGACTGTTATCCGGCCACATCAGTTAAATGTCAGCTTTTTAACTTGTGGTAAAGACCACTTGACTGCTCTCACATTTTTTGTCTCTTACTGTATTCAGGAAGAGGCATAAGTCTGTGACCATGTCCGGCAGTGCCGGGTATTTCCTGACTCTTTGTTGGTCAACAGCCATTGCTTGTTTGATCTACAGATTTTCCACTAACATGGCTTGTATTCTGTAGGTGCACAGATTTCCTTCAGTCTGGGTAAAACAGATCCTGATCTGTGCTCAGCTTTTACCACTGTGCAGCTCAGCTGAAGTCCAAAACAGGCTCAAGTTCTCAAATCTGCAACAGGGAAAATATTAAAGCACCTCTGGGGTTTGAAGATTACTTAAACTCTGACGTATCCATTTGTCAAGTTGCTTTTTTCCAGTGGAGACTTTCAGTGCTGTGCAAGGTAGCTGGGAGGGTTGAAAGAAAAGCCAGACCTCAAAGCTCAAATTTCATGCAGTCAAAAGAAAGCACTGTGCTAGCTCAGCTCTCTCGGGGCATAGCTTCAGGTCCTAAAACATACTCACCTGCACCTTATCTCCTAATTAAATTTCCCTCAAGTAGGACATTGGGAGTTCATTTCCAATCAACCCTGGTCATGTTAAATGGTCCTGTGAGCCTGTCTGCCTGCGTTGCATGTGAAACCCCTTTGTAACGTCACACACGAGTCCTGAGCTGAGATCCAGGTCTGGCTGACTCTCTGTCCATGATGCTGAAGACTAGTCCGAGCCCTCAAAGCATTCTCCCAGCATATGGTCTCAGTCCTGGATTTCAAAGGAAATGCCCTCATAACCCCACCTTACAATAGAACAAAGAAGAATAAAAGCCACAGTTTTTTCTTCAGGTGCCTCTCCCAGCCCTCTCCCTTGCCCCCCTAAGAGATAGAACTGAACTGTCTAGGATACAGTCAAAAGAGAGTAAAAAGGCAAAGGCCTTTTCAGACCCATCTCGGGTAAATGATTCTAGGTTATATATGAAATATGGAATACATATATGCAATTTTAAAAGTATTTTTACATGTATTTGTAAGAGAATTATGATATAAACTATATTTTGATTATTTATTTACAAAGAATCTGTCATATATTATATTTATGCACTCAATATAATACACATTAAGACACATATTCAAGTATTTTCTTACAATGTACATGTTCTCCATATTGTTCTACAACTTACATTTTCTTTCTTCATTTGGCAAACTGTTGGGAGCATGCTGGCAACATGTGTCTGTAGTTTACACAGCTGCCTCTCATCTGATTATCACCGTCTTCCTAGCATTAATCACAAGCATTACTAAGCCCCTGGATATGCACAGACCATTATTGATCATGACCATGGTTTCCTTAATGGGGGGGAGGCTTTACGTTGTCCCCCTTTTTTGCTGTATCGAATACTGCTGAAGTAAGCATTTCCTACATTAATTTTAAGTACTTTTGAAAGTAATCCTGCAGGATAAACCCCTAGACATGGAGTTGATCTCCACAGAACACGCACACCACGGTGGCCACGGCCCACCCACCTAACGAGGTTGTGCGGGTGCTGCTCCCTCCTTCAGCTCTGAGTCGGCCTGCCCCCTGCCAAACCTGGGGTGACTGATTACTGTTATTTTTGATAATTCCTCAGGTGGAATTGCAATCTCCTTTAAATGTGCTTATGTCCACACACCTGAGAGACTGAGCATCTTCGCATGCCTTTGATGGCCATCAGTACTTCTTTAGGGTCTTACTCTTTTCACTGATCTCTGGGAGCTGTCCACAAAATAGAGAGTTTAGCTTTTTGTCTGTTAAATACAATGCAAATATTACCACCACCACCACCACCTCTCCCATGGACATCTATCCCCTTGTTTTACTCAGTGATGAACAGGAAGTGGAATTGATCGCATTGCAGTCACAATTTTGAAAAAATCTTACAGAGGTTAGAGAAATCATAACTCAAGAAATGGCTCCTTTCACGCTCCTGGCATGCTGTGGACTGCAACAACTTTGCCCCGGTGTCCTAGGAGTGAAGGGAGCAGAAGGTAGAGCGGGATGATGCTGGGTTGTCACTGGCTACACTCCTGCACGTGCTGCTTGCTGGACCCAGAGATAAGGTGCACAACATGTGGTGTCTTGGTTCCCTGACAATCCCTCCTGGATTCTTGGTCTCAGTCTAGAGCAGGTATGGGTAGTGGATTGTGATGATGAATATTGTTAGTAAATTCAGAAGGCATTTAAACTGTATGATCAATGATTATCCTGAAGTTTTTGTTCAAGGTATATTGACCACTTAAAAATCAAACCATGAGCATCACTGGAGGAAACAAAAGTCATTTTATAGATTTAGCTTTCTACATGGCCTTCAACACACACATATCACATGTACATGTGCACACTGTTGTTTCTCCTGAGCTGACTCCACTCTCCTGAAGCCTTCCACTCTTCCCTCCACAGACTCTCCTGGTGTCCCCCCAAGTGCCAATGCACATCATCTGTTCAGAGGATTCAGTTTTGTGGCCTCTAGCCTGGTCCAGGAACCCTTGCAGCAAGACTTGAACAAGGCTCCTGTTCACCCAATTGTGCAGGTAACTCCATTTGCTCCAGTGGGTAAGACATGAGAGGTTTCAACTGACACCCAGCGATGATGACTGTATATACTCGGCCTCCCTGGTGTGCTAGGTGCCAAGGCTGGGTGGACACTGTTTGCCTCAGGCTGATGGGTGCTAAGGTGGTGAATGTCTGATGCTTAATCTTCCCTGGCACTTCTCTTGCTATTGAGCGCTACCACAGTGTTCACCATCCTGATATGAGCCCTCACTTTTGCCCCTGCTGTATGTCCATCTTTAAGAAGGAAGAAAAGACCATGAAATAAATGTCAACATGGGTATCAGAGATATCACTTTGGGCATCCTGAGCCAGAGGTATCTTCACTGTGTGGAGTCAAGCCATACCCTAAGAGAGCTGTTAGATTTGTGGGTACCAAATCTTTGGGAGGCCAATGAAGATGATAATTTATAGAATTTTCCTCCATATAAATGCACATACTATATACAGAGAGCCCTAAGGATTTAGGATTAAACTCACCTTTTTCAAGGTAGATTGGGTGGTGATGTTGCATTTCCCCAGGATCTCTCTCTTATGGCCTGGTGGCATGTGTGAAGTGAAGGCCTCCTGTGTCTGTTCCAGGGATGTTTGTCTGGGTGAAGAGTGGGTAGATGAGGACCTCGTGTGTAGGCTGGGAGCAGGTCCTGACTCAGATGTCAGGGACTTAGACTCCAGTGAGATATTTTTATCCAGACACTCTCTGGACATCGGCCTTTGAGCACTATGCCATATACGTGCAAGTGCTTCTGCCTTTTTACTTCTAGATTCCCATTTCCTCACAATATTGGGAGAAATAAGACTGGTCAGTGGATACAAAATAATCTGTCTAAATACTAAATGTCCTAGCACAAGGAAGCAGAAAATTTGAATTTTAGATCTAGAATCATCACTAAATAGCTCTAGTCTTTGGGCAAAGGAACCCTGTAACTTCCATACCTCCATTTCCTCATTTCTCAGCACATGTCCCTGTTCCACGGGTACAGATACCTTTCAAGAGAGCGCTAACTGGCCTCTCCTGTCTTGGTCTCTTGCAGCAGCTGCACGGGAACAATATCCACTTCACTGATGGCTATGAGATCAAGGAGGACATCGGGGTGGGCTCCTACTCGGTATGCAAGCGATGTGTGCACAAAGCCACCGATGCTGAGTATGCTGTAAAGGTAAGAAAGGCTCACTTTGTGAGCACAGTACATGTCCAACAGCTGCACGAGAACATAGGTGGGAACACGGGCACATGGGTGACTGTTCCCTCTGCTTGCCGTCTTCTGAGCTGAGGTGTGATGGAACTCAGCTTGACTTCAGATAAGGTCAAACATCCATTCAAAACTGTCTTGCAAAACATTAATATTTTCACATGGAACATGTAGGAACTACTACCACTAGTAGCTTACGTATACTATACCAAGAGTCACTCTGAGCTCCCAGCATTTTTATAAAAGACAGTTGAGAGGCAGCCAGGGCACTTGGCAAGGGAGGAAATAGGAAGAGAAGGAAAGAAAAAGGATGGTTAGAAAACAGTTTTGAGCACCAAAAAGTAATCCAAGAATTAAGTATAGGGGCTGAGGATATAGCTCAGTGGCATGGCAACTTCCTAGCAAGTGTAAGGTCCTGAGTTTGATTCCTGGTTGTGAAAAAAGGAGAAGAAGTATAGGTTAATATTATTTGCAGACACTTAAGCAGAGAGCTAGTGATTTAACTTCCAACCGTCAAGAACAGTATATATGGTTCTTGAATCTCCACACATTAACCCTAGCCTCATTGCTAAACATTTCATTTGAAAGTCTATAGTGGTTTTTTCTGGAATTTTCTAGTTGGTAAATGTGAATTAACACTAAAGCTATCCTACAATGAGAACGTAACATATATAAAGAGCATACATATTATATTCTCTCTACTAGACTCTGTAAAGTCCACCACTGTTCCTGAAGGGAAAAGGCCCAAGCCTGTCTCTATCTCATGACTGGCTGGTTCTTGCTTGTTCCCAAACATATGCTGCCCTAGCTCTGCCGAGAGTGTCTGGGGAGAGGCGAGACTGCTGTCAAGGTGGAGTGTAGCAGGGGTCACAGCCACCCTTTGTGGCTTTCCTAGGCTCGTAAGATGCTGCCCAGCATGATGGCTGCAGGGACAACCCCATCTCCCAGCTTGCCCTCACCTCCACTGCTGTTTCTGCAATACCAGTGTGTTTCAAGGGCCAGCCCTCGAGTATACGCACATACACTGGTAACATTTGCTCCAGGTTTCTTGGCCTGTGAAAATACTTAGCTGGCAAAAAAGACACTACCCAAAACATCCTAGGAGTTGATGGCATCCTGACAAAATGATCTTTTAATTTCTGAAGCAAAAAGAAATGATTTAGTAGGGAAGAGTAATTAATGTGTAGGTCCTGCTGGTGTATTCTCCAGATTCAGCCTGCCCAGGGCCCTGAACCCATGCAGGAGAGGTTGCAGGAATAACCATATCATGGTTGAACTCCCAGGGATATTGGCTGAGGCTGTGGGAGAGTGGCTGTCATGGCAGACCCTCGTAGAGGCTAGAGCAGGAGAAGCTGCAGTGGGTGGGAACCACTTCTCTCCACAGCACAGGCACCATCCCTTGTGTGTTTCTAGATCTGGATTCTCTTTTTGAGGGGGGAGTACCGGGGATCAAACTCACAACTGCATGCTTGCAAGGCAGGTGCTTATGCCTCTGAGCTAAATCCCCAGCCCCTAGATCTGGATTCTTGCACAGGTTTCTTTTTCCTGCTTCTCTACCTCACTGTTGGGGAGGTTTACAGAGAAACTAGACAGATGCCCACCATGGCACAGTCAGATGCTGGCACCATTTCCAGATGTATCGCTGGTGGGTAGGAAACTGTATTCTGCTTAGATGAGAGAATTTTATTTTACGCTCTGAAACATGTTTCCCATATGCTTCATCAGTGTACACAGGCTTCTTAGAATCTTTTCTGTGTGGGTTGTTTCTCACAGAAATTCTTCAGATTTTTTATTGGGTGATTAGCAGCCATCCTAGAAACAAATGCTCTTGCCAGCAACTACAAAGAAACAAGTGCATTGTGTGGCCTGCTTGGCAGTCCTAGTGCCCTTCCAAAGACATCCCACCACTCTGTCCTGAAAATAAGCCCCACTGACAAGGGCAGTGGCCTGTGCTCTCCTAACATTCCCACATGCAACCCTTATACAAAGATCCATCTGAAGTCAGCTTTCTCTCTATTTGTCTCTCTTTCTCCTCCCTCTCTCTCTCTCTCTCTCTCTCTCTCTCTCTCTCTCTCCAGAAGCCAGACACTGTAGCTCTGGCTGATTAAAAAGAGACAGACCTTCCTTCCTGTTTTATTATTTTTACAAGCCTTGAATTTTCCTGGACAAATTTAGCTAGTGGACATGAAGGGATTTCCCTCATTTTTCCTGAGATTACAATGGGTCATGATTTATTGTCTGGAAGATCTTAAATTAACTTGCACAGGAAGGAGCAGGACCATGGAAAAACCATAGGATTCTCTGTGAGACATATCTCAGGACCTACACGTCACTGTGGATCCAAAACCACTTCAGAAGCACATCTGAGCCACCTCCTGGAGTGGCAGTACTAAGTCCATCACCTATCTGAAGGTGACCACTGTCTACATTTTCTCCAAAGATGGAAGAACCAGCAGTTTTGTGGCAAAGAACTCATTCTATAGGGTGGCCTCCAAGTCACCAGAACAGTTTTAGTAGAATTTAGGCCACTGTCTCTTTAGCAATTTCTAGGTAGACTGTAACTGAACTACTTTGGCTTTTCTGTATCAGCTCACCGTTGATGTTCAGCACAATCCCTACCTCTAAATAGAAGAACTAGAAAATAGCACATTTCAGTGTGTTTCCCACTGTGACCACCAGCTGGGAGTCCAGCAGGTGATTACTTGGTGTGTGACCTGACTCTCAACTTAGCAAATGTGCTCCCACCAATCAAAGTCAGCCGCTCCACTGTCAGCCACAACTTGAATGGCTTACAAATGCTGCACCCAAATTCCAGAAGACTTTGTACATGAAAAGAGGACCTGCTTCATTTTGAGGAACAATCTAGCCAGGGAGACAGGGCATCCCTTTCATCTAGTACACAAGTGGCTCAGAACTGTCCCCACTGAGTAATGAGCAGGACAAACAATACAGCAGTCACAACCAGCAGGACTGTGACCAGGACACTGTTTTCTGCCCAGGGCACAAACATCATCAGTTGGGGACCTTGAAAATGTGAAAAGACATTTTGGTTTGGGGCAAGAGATCCCACTGACACTGATACATGAAGTCAGGACTGCTGCTTAACAGCTTGAGTGTCCCCTACCCACCCCTGCCAGTCATTCGGCCCACAATACTGATGCTGACAGATTGAGAAGCCAGCCCAGGGCAACCTTCTGATGGGGTAGGTGCTCAGATCAATAAAACTCCAGGAGGCCCTTTTGGAGATGAGTGTGGTGTGGTCCTTCTTCACTGAACTTTGAGGGACTATCTCTTGACAGTGGATTGATGATCTCTCCACTAGTTCAGGGCCTAGTTAGCATCTCACAGGAACAGTAGTGACTCAGATTACAAGTCCTTCTGGAGAGGAGGTAGACAACTTGTCACCTGTGTGAATTTTGGGCCATGTACAGGATCATAGTAGTCCTCACATTCTTGGATATTGTTATAGTATATGATATGATCATTATGATATATATATATATATATATATCATATATAATCTTCCCACTATAATTACTTTGATGTCATATAAACTATATTTAAAGTTATATATATACTAGTTTACCAAAGTATATTACCAGTCAGCAAAATTGCTGGTTTTGCATTTATTCTCAGCTGCACTGTTAAAATTGAGTCTTTCCCTCTGCTGGGAACTGTGCTAAGGCCTTTGGGAAGTGATACCTGAAATTGTCCCTAAACAGAGCCACCATCAGCACCACCCCAAGCATATAGTAAGGACTCCATGTTGGTTAAATTAAAATCTGAATCTTTGGCTTGGTCCCTCCCTAGGGACTTGGCAAACAACACAAAAACGTCCATCACCCTCCATTGGCAGTACAGCCTCCGGCAGTGGAGGCAAAGCGGGCCCCACTTCCTTCTCACACAACACTTCAGGTCTGACTCCATACAGACGCTTTCCCCTTCCCCCGGCCAGCGTTAGGATGGCTGAGTATGAAAGCCGTCATGTCCCCTCTTGCCTCTTCTTCCTTTTGTCAGGCACGTTCCACTTGACAACTAAGAGCTGCTTCCTGAGAACCCGCTCCAGGAGGATGGTGGTGGGAGATGAGACTGCTGGTGTCTACAGTGGCAGACATAGACCTGCCTGCATGTTGGGGCTTCAGGTCATCCTACTTCATTTCCCTGTTTAAAGTCAGACTTAAATGGAATTGATTGTGGCGTGTCAAAGGCCATGTGATGGAGAAGGCTTAAAAGGAAGAATGAAGGAGTATTTGAAAGAAAAGTAATTAATATTTGCATTCCACCCAGCGTGCTATAGTCATGTTACAGGAACTGAGAGAGGGGGTTGTTTATTTTTCATTTGTTCTCAAATCTTTATGACTCAATATAATCAGGCACATATTCTAGACAATACTATTTTCTATAAATGGAAGGTTTCCTGGTCACGGTCTGGAGCACAAGATAGAGAAAAATACATAAAGATACAAATATATCAGAACTAACCTACTGAAGAGTTGACAGTGTCACCAATGTCTTTGTTTCTGCTGGACTCACTGCTGCTCTCTCTGAGAAAACTCTTGACCAGTGTCTGTTTATTGCAAGGCATGGCTGGTGGGCACAGAACTAACCTCCACTATGAAGGTGCCAATGTCACCATGTTGGCCTCTTTTGTAAACCCCACAGAAGTGGATTAGGATCAAATAACCCAACAGCCAGCACTCATAAGGGCAGAAGCAGCAGTCATGGGGTAGCACTGAGACTTAATCACAGTGGCACTGCCACAACAAGGATGATGACAGTTAACAGAGTGCAAAGTTCATGCCAAGGCCTTTCCAAGAGCACTGCACTGCTAATTCACTTAGTTCTCACCACATAGTTGTATCATTATCCATGCCAGTGAACAGAGTCACTGCTAGAGGATTAATGACCAGTGTGACCAGAAAGGATGTCCAGCTAGTGCACCACAAGCCAAGGACCCTCTTGGCATCAGCTCCGTGTGCTCCCACTGCCTGCTCACATCTCTGTCTCCTGATGCTATTCAGGAGACCTAAAACCTCTTATACACTGTGCATTAGTGCTAAACCAAATCAGGAAGGAGTGAGCTGGCATAATGTTGACATGGGATGGGGCAGTGGGTCATGCTTCAAAATAGCTGAGAAATACAAGAACAGCCCATGATGGTGGCAAACACCCCAGCTTCCTGTATACAGCCACATTCTGTGTGCCAGTGGACAGCTGTATAGGGCCCATGCTCTCCACAGGGCCCCAGAATCCAGCCTTGGCCTGGTGCTGTCTGTTTTCTACATGCAGACTAAGTTAAACAGAGAAGAGGCCTCAGTCTTTTCTACTTAATCCCCACCCAGCTGGGGTGGAGAGTCCCTGCTGCTGCGATCCTGGCCTCGACACCTGTCTCCGTAACCCAGTCCTCTCACCAGCCTGAGCTCTACACTCTTCCCAGAACACACTAAGTTCCATTGGTCCCTGTGCCTGGAACATCATTTCCAGACTCCTGCAGACAAAAGTCTTCACGCCTGCAAACTCTGTGCCTGGGAAACGTCTCTTCCAAAGTTCTCCAGATTGTCCCTGTCGCCCATTTCTCCTGCACCTGCATTGTCTTCCTTGTAGCTCTCATCACCTTGAATTTTTCAGTGGTTTGTGTGCTGCTTGTCTGCCTAGATATGACCTCTAGGGAGCTTTTGTGACAGGTCCAATAGTTCAAGAGAGCTGGGCAACAGTAGGAGCAAACTAAGCTTTAATAGACACATGGCGAAGCTTCTTACCTTCTTTCATTATATTATTTGGGAGCACCAAGGATGAGTGTTTCTAAGAGTTTTACTTCAAATTTGTAGTTTTGGTTTTTTACTCAAGGTTATAATAAAATTATTTAAAACACTTCAGGCTGAGGATCATACTGATTCTACCTAAATCACTGCATATAGGAATCTGGGCTGCAGATACACTTTTCAGGTTATGGATGCACTGTTTTACTGGGCAGAGGAAAGGCACCCTGCTGAGCCCCTGCTCTGCACAGACTTGCCCTCAGGAAGCTCATAGTCCAGCCATTTAGGAATTGTATTGCTCACGGGACCAGAAGTTATAGCAAAAACTGGCGTGTAACTAAGAACCTGAAATTAAATGAAATTTTCTGTGGTTTTAGCATTTTCTCTTGGCCCATTTCATCTTCAGACATGCCCACATGGACACAGGCATGCAGACCCCCTGCTTTGTATGCAGATAGACCTATATTGTCAGCAGTGGCTGAGCTGTCGGGGGGAACCATGTGCTTCAACAGGGGAGGCACAACTTTCTGCAATACGTTGTTGTTGTATTATTAAAATACCTTAGCCAGACACGGTGGTGCACTCCTATAATCTCAGCACTTGGGAGGCTGAGGCAGGCGGATTGTGGCAAGTTCAAGACCAGCATGGGCTACAAAGTAAGCCCAGGGCACCCTGAATTGCATAGCGAGACCCTGTCTCAAAACAAACAAACAAACAAACAAAAAACCTTAGTTTGCCAGGGATAATAAAGTTGGGTGAAAATAAAAAGAGACCCTTAAAATTGTACCAGGGCATATGTCACACAGCTCTTATTCACAGCGATAGGTGTGCCTGCCACACACTTGACTCGGGCCCAGTTTTGCTCCCCAGCAGGAGACACAATCTGAATCCACACCAGGCTGTGTGAAACAAGTGTTCTCAGGTCTGTGCTCATTTTCTTACTGTGTGTGTAACTTGTCAACCAAAAAAGAAATGTAATTAAAGCAGATGCTTGGCCTGAATACAGCTTATTTTTAGAAGGACTGACTGGCATGGAAATTTTAATGTTTTCTACGAGGGAAACATGAGAGGTCTTTCTCTGTGTGATTTGTTTAGGTTAATTTTACAGGAGAAAATATCTGTTAGATTTTTCAAGTAATTATATGCTCTCCTGCCTCGCTTCAAACATAATACTGATCATTGGACAAGTCAGGAGACACAAGTATCCTGCAAGCCCCCGAATTCACCTCATGGCCTCAGTCAATGCCCAGGATAAAGACAAGGAGAGATCCAGACACCAAAAAGGGAGGAGAAACAGAGCATCAGTGGTAGCGAAGTCTTATCTGTACCAGTTCTGGCCACCAGGGATGACCTGCAGCCCACGAGCCTTCAAGGCCATGGCTGCCCACAGCTGGGTGTAGTGTGTCCCTTGCAAGCTGACATTGACTCCAGCTGCACTTTAGCAAGCCATCCCATCATTAAGCTCTCCTCCAACTGCCCTTGTGGGTGGCTGCTGATGTTTGCTCAGGGCCTTTCTACTCTGATTTTATTTTGAACATTGCTGCGCTCCATGACATCAACCTGAAGGGAAGATTCCGAAACAAAAACCAAACGTGATTTTCAGGAGCATAAGTATGACAGGTCACGACCACTTGGTCATTACACGAGGTAGTAAGTGTGACTATATTTTACCACTGCCGTGAGAATAACTTGCTTGTATGAAGGGCTTTCTGAAGAGGGTGTGAAGAGATAGGTACATGTCAATTGAATCTTACTGGGACAAAGCTGCCCCAGATTCTAAAGATGAGGAAACTGAGGCATGGGAAGAGCTTCTCATTTCATGCAAACTTTCTGCTTTTGGGCTTTATTGAGGTGTCACTGTGGTCAGTTGAAACATGTTGCACTACAAAGGGTCACAGTTTATCATGCCCATGGTTTTGTTTTGCTGTCCCAGCCTTCTGTCCCACCATGGTGGTCCCTAACCCACCATGTCTCACAAGCACGCTGACTTTTATTATTATTTTAAAATATTTTTCAAATGTTGGTACAATTTTAAGGTAAATTGTTTCTTAAAAAAACTAATTATACATAGTTATTTGCATAAATAAGAAATTTTCTCATAATTTACAACAGAAGAACATATAGGAATAAAGTAGATACTTCAGTAAATAGACAAATATATCACCCAGAATCACCGATGTAATAGTAACTCTTATAATAGTTACACTGCCTTCATGTTTCGTTTCTTCAATAGATAAAAGTCACATTTGGAATTCAAAAAATATATGAAAGAATACAGCAAGGTCTCTCACTCCAAGGGCCCCTAGGTACAAGCTCCCCTCCCCAAAGGAAGCCAAAGTTATTCAGGGTTATTTGTGCCTGCATACGGAAGTAGAAGCGTCTACTTACATTCCTTCCCCAGGTTTAAATCAAGTGACAGTGTAGGATGCATCTGCACTGTGTCTTGACGAGTGTCGAGTGTCCCTGGCTGTACAGAAAAGGTTTCCTCTTTTTTGTTTATTCTGCATCCTGTTCCTTTGGGAGGGAACCAAACATATTCACACTAAAAATATGTCACTTTATCGTGAAATGGTCTTTGGGAAAAAAAATGGGTCTGCTACTGATTTTTTTGTAAGTTTAAGAGAAGGTATTTTAACCTTCTCAAATTGTAAAGACAAACCATAGCCCAGGGGAGTGCATTCGGAGACCTATCGGCCAAGACTCTGCCAAGGGCTCGTAGTACCACAGGCTTCGGCACTTTAAAAAGCCCACCCCTATTAACAGGCCCCACTTTTTTTCCTCTCTTTTTTTTTGGCAGAACTGGAGATTGAACTCAATCTCTTCACACTGAGCTACATAGCCAGCACTTTTTAATTTTCTTTTTTCTTTTTTCCTACTTTTGTGAGGGGTTGTACAGATTAATGGATTTCACTGTGGTAGATTTGTACATAACATACTTAACCATTCCCTTCGTGACTCCCCTTGTCTCACATCCCCCTTAATTTCACAGAGGGATGGGGTGGGTCAGATGGATGTGTGAAGTATATTTTGATGTTTTTTTATTTTGAGACAGGGTCTTGCTAAGTTGTCCAGGCCAGCTTCAAACTTGTGATCCTCTAGCTTAAGCCTCCCAGCGTGCTAAGTTTGTAGAGGCTTCAGTCCATAATTTGCTGGCTCCAAGGCAGGGTGGCCTATGGCAGAGGAGCAGCAGTTCACCGTGGTGGAAGAGAGCAAAAGCAACAAGAGAAAAGGGAAGGACAAAGGGAAGGAGGAAAGGGGAGAGAAGGGGAAGGAAGAGAAAAAGAGATTGAGAAAGAGAGAGAGAGAGACTTCTTTCATTCTCTAATATTGTATGCAGGCTACCCAACCTAGGGCAGGTATAGCACTCACACTTTTAATCCCAGCATTGGGATCAATCACAAACTAGAAACCCACCCTCTAGGACTACATGAGGCTTTGGGGAGATGTCCAGACACAAATCATAACACCAGCTCCCTTTCCACAAAGGTAGGGGACCAGTGCCTAAGTAAGAAACTCCAGAGGTTTTAGCCATCATATACCAGCATTGACTTCCCATCTCAGGGCAGGCTTGGATTCCTGACATTCTGTTGTAGGAAGCCAGCTATTTTCATGGGATGAAACAATTTTGTCTACTGTCCTAAACCACTGAGTACAAGTGCTGGGTGCAGAAGAGCTTGAAATAAGAAGAGGCTTCCCTGCATCTCAGCCCTGAGGCTAAGCCTGCTCCCTATCCCCAGTGTTTCTTGGTGAGAACCATGAACTTCACCCCATAGAGTTGCTGGTGTGTAGCTTGTAGAAAATGCCCAAGATGAACAGTGGCTGGAGGCTCACCTGGGAAGCTCAGCTGCCCAGCCAACAGCCTTCCAGACAGTGGGAACACAAGGTTATATCCTTTGCTAAGGCCTGTGTGAGCTACCCATGCACACCCTTCTCTACCTAGCCTTATAATATCTTAGCTCTGGAATTTGCAGGTGCATACTTACGAGATATAATTGAAAAATAAAATGAATGTTTAAACTTTGTACAAGTTATTACAATAGAAGACATGTTGCCACTACTCTTCAAAATACTCCTCACTTGGAGCACATTTATCCCATCCTTCTTGTCACTTTCTGACATAGTTCTGGAAGTTTTCCTTGGTGTCTTCAGTTGTGCTGTCATGAATGCCTCAGGGTTCTGAATCAATCCAAAACATTTACCATTCATGGTCATTTTGACTTTAAAGAAGAGCCAGAAGTCACATGGTGCCGGATCCAGGGAATAAGGTGAATGAGGAGACGGCATGATGTTTTTATGTCTCCCTTCCCTTTGGATGACACTCAGTGGCTGTGCTCACCATATTTCTGATCACAGCTAATAAAGGCAATCATGAAAGAGGATCATCAGAACTGCATCAGAAAGCAGCAAGCGCAGTGGGATAAGCATGTCTGAGAAGACAGGGTATTGTTAGAGACACTGGTGGCTATGGATCTTTTACTGTAGGAAATTATTGTTTCATTTAAGCATTCACCCTATGCCACCTCATATAAATGTGACTCTTGTGATAAGAAGACAAAAAGGCCTGGCTCTGAATTTAATGGTCTTGGAGAGTTTAAGTGGTCTTGTTGCATGTGAGGTTGGTCCAGTGAGGACATAGTGAGGCCACTGGGGTCTGTCATTCTTCTTTGAAAGATCCACTAGAAATCATCTAAAAGCCTAGCAGCAAACTTATCCTTCTCATATGCTGTATTTGTTCCAGATCATTGATAAGAGTAAAAGAGATCCCTCAGAAGAGATCGAGATCCTTCTGCGGTACGGCCAGCACCCCAACATCATCACCCTCAAAGACGTGAGTGGTCTCAGGGCAGTGACCACAGTACCTCTGCTTTTTTTTTCTTCTGTTTCAGCTGACAGAAAAATTCCCATTTCTTTTGCATAAGCTCTTTGTACATGTCGAGTGTTCCTTGGGCCCTGGATTGCTTGCCAAAGCCAGTTCCCACCCTGCGTACATCTGACCCCTTAGTACTGGTCCCCAATTCATGAGACCTGTGTGTGTGTGTGTGTGTGTGTGTGTGTGTCTTGGATGCTCCCTACCGCTTGCAAATCACACAATGCACCACCATAACAGAGGATATGACACTTTGTGTGAATCAACCCAGACATGTCATGAGTTTTTATCCTAACTATAACAGTGAGCTGTCTGGGAGTGAGAGGAGGTCCAGCACCAGGCCAGGCCAGCTCATGCAGCTTCTCAGAGCTTCTCTGGCCCTCTCTGTGGGATGGTGGCTGATCCTCATCTCTGGTGAGAGGGGATGGAATGGGACTTGGCCACATGTAGATAGTCAGGAAGTACCCAACATCCATAAAGGCCCATGGAGTACAAAGTTTAGGACGAGGATAAGAAGACAGTTTTCATCCTTTTCATGAGTCCAGAGCCTCTGGATGCCAGGGGAACTGCGATATCCCTTCTGGTGGTCTCTAGAGTAAGAGGGCTTCGGGGTGTTGTTTACTGCTGAGGGACAAAGTAAACAAGTGTCTTATGTCCAGAAAGCTTATGTGAAGCCCTCACCATCCCAAGGTTTACAGTCACCTCTACACTGCACACATTCAATTCTGCATCCAGTTCAAGACTGACAAGCAAAGATCAACCCCTCTGAGAACTTCCTAAGCTCCTTAATGCATTTTATTACTTTTGGGATGAGTGATTCAGGGATGGCATCATCTTTCAAAAGTAGACTATTGGAGTTCATTAGCTCAAAAATAAATACTCCAAAATTAGCTTTATTCCTTTCACTAAGTTCAAAGTCATTCAAATTACTAATTTGTTCTGAAAATGCATTGATTAAATGATGATCCATGAGCTAAAAATAAACCTATTTCAATCCTTTTCTCTATTTCTCATCAAGTCCTATGGGAGCTGGGCACAAAAATAGCCAGAGTTTTTGCTGTTGTTGTTTTTTTAATGTTGAGTTCAAGAAATTAACACCAGTGCAGACAAAGGCTATCTCTCTCTGTCCATTCTCTGAGATGAAAGTGGCTTCGTAGGGAGACCAGCTCCAGCTACTGCTGCCTTGGCTCCTGGCTCGGCCATGGAAGTGACGTCAGGAAGCAGAAGATGCTCCCCTCCAGGGCTGCCTTGAGATACAGAGTATACCCCGACCCATATCTGTGCAGCTGCAAAATGTGTCCTGAATTCCCAGGTCCATGCACATGGGCAACTGGAGATCTTGGCTGGTCCTAGGGGACAGCATGAGCAGTGCTATCCATGCTGCGCATCTCTGTCTTATAGAGGTAGCGGCATCACCAGCAGTTGTGGGAACCCCCAACTACTGCATGCTGAACCTGCTCACTTGTCTCTCACTTAGCAGGAGTGTATCAAAGCTGTTCTCTTCCCAAGAAGAGCTACTCTGGCATGAGGCCCTTCACCTACTTGCTCCTATTCCAGGGCACACGGGTTTCATGTTTTGCCCCATCTTTCACAGCAGCAGGCAGCTGGGGAGCATGGCCCTAGCAACTTGCAGCTCTCTGAGACCTGCACATACCCCTCTCGGCTCCTAGGTCTATGACGATGGCAAGTACGTGTACCTGGTGATGGAGCTGATGCGTGGCGGGGAGCTTCTGGACCGCATCCTCCGGCAGCGGTGCTTCTCAGAGCGTGAGGCCAGCGATGTGCTATGCACCATCACCAAGACCATGGACTACCTGCATTCCCAGGGGGTAAGGCCATGGCAGCCAGAGCAACCTCAGGAACAGCCACGGGAGAGCTGAAGCTATGGAGGAGCTGTAGCTTCCAAACAGGTCTTCTGATTGTACTGAGTCCCTCCTGGATAACAGTGTGTCACTTATTCTGTCTGCCTCCCTGAGGGTAGGTGGAGGAAGGGTGTTCTTTGCCCTCCATCTGAGGCCCACTGGCTGAGCCTCTGTAAGTTAGTGACAGAGGAGATGAGCAGGAGAAACACAAATCGATCATTACTCTAGGGTAAACATACAGGAACCATGGAGGCCGGCAAATTAAGTTCTGTTCCAGCTCAGGCTAGCAGGGGTCTAGATTATCACTAGCGAGTAACTTCTGTGCTTCCCAGACACATTTATCAATTTTTGTCCTGTTTTTAAGTAAATAGGCAGAGGTCAGAGAGCTTTTCCCATATACTTCCTTCAATTCCTGAAGCTCAAAATAGTCAATATGCCAGAGCAGTGTATTGTGGGGTAAGGTATTCTGCTGTCCTTCAAGGATCTAAAATAATTCATATATATATAGTATATCCAAGAGTTACAGTAATAAATTAAATTTACCTGGACCATTTTGGTGGGGGGAGCAAAGTCTGGCCTTGTTAGATGATATTTAGAATTTTCCTTATTTGCAGTATATAAAACCAAATTCATTGACCAATGCAAAGGAACACTGCCAACAGAAATGGTAATGACAGCTGAGATTCAGAAAACCCTCAGATGCCCCAGATATATTGAACTTCTCCCTATTGAGTCCCAAAGCACAATGACATTTGTGATACAAGCAAAGGGACCAGAGCTTGAGAAGGCTGAGGATCCACCCAACATCACAACCCAGCTCTAGGCCACAGCCAGCCTCCAACACTGAGTAACCCTTGTTTTTCAACCTTCATCCCCACCCTTCATGGTTTTCATGAAGCATGCAAGGCCACCATGGCCAGCTGTGTATGCAAGGCTATAAATCTTCAAAATGAACTCATCTCTGGACAGAATATTCTTTCGGGACCATACAAGAGTTCTCTGTGTAACCACCTAGTGGTCCAGGAGTTTTGTATACCATGTTCTCCAGTAGACAAGCTCAAGGGGTAGCCCTTTTAGCTGAGGTTTTTGAAGAATTTTTCTGTTTAATGTGGAGGTGACAGAACTGAGACTGGGCCTTTCATTTCCTTGTCCACAGGAGTCTGTAAACCAAACTCATTGCTTATTCATGTGCCTCTAATTTCCTTTGTAGATGCTCTCACTGGGCTGTAACAGCCCAAGTGAAATGCTCTGGCCCAAGTCATTTTGAAGGCACACACCACATGTCCCCACATGGCCCTCTAAGACATCCTTTTGAGCCCTAAATAGCCATTTTGCTTTGAGGTGTCATTGGTCCTGCCACTGTGGCAGCTGTCACTGTCCCTGTGGGTGTGCTGGAGTGCTGGTGCTTCGTGGGGCACAGGCTTGGTTGCTATGTCTGCGTAGCCCTGTTCCTGCTCCTTGCCACCGTGAGGTGGCATGCCCATGACAGCAGGCCTTGTCCTGGTGCTGCCCAGCACCTGACAATGTTTGGCATTTCGGAGACAAATGGTAAATATTTAGAGAGTGAAAACAACCTTTGGAAACCCTTTCCTTCCTGCTTTCACCACCTAGGTTATTTTGTATACCAGGTTCAGTAAGCAGTTCCTTCCTAAGACAAGCACTTCTTTTCTTACTAACTCATAGTCACTCCCTATACCAGCAGGTAATGTGAATATGGTAACCTAATGGCCGGCATGAGGGAGGAGGTGGCTGCACCTCTTTGCAGGACCTGCCTCTGAGCAAATGGTCCCTCCCAAGCACAATTTTCTTCTCTTCTGCTGTCATTGTGTGACATTTCCTGCCTTCCAGGTTGTACACCGGGACCTGAAGCCCAGTAACATTCTGTACATGGATGAGTCTGGAAACCCTGAATCCATCCGCATCTGTGACTTTGGCTTTGCCAAGCAGCTACGAGCCGAGAACGGGCTGCTGATGACCCCATGCTACACAGCAAACTTTGTAGCCCCTGAGGTGAGGTCCTTTGAGCCCTTTCTTGGGAAGACAGACCCAGCAGGCCCAAAGAGAACTCTCTGCTGCTGCTGCTGCTGCTGCTGCTGCTGCCGCCGCTGCTGCTGCTGCTGCCACTGCATGCAAAGTGGCCAGACGGTTGGGGTGGTAGTGATGGCATGGAGGGCTCCAGCAGTATATTAGGAAAGATGTGATGACCTCCGATAGAGAGACAGAAAGAAGAGCAGTCTCTCCCAGAAGTCATCTAAATTTGCTCCTATGGTTAATTTTATCATTTTATTTTCCTATCTGAGAAACTTTTAAATGGTGACATTTTCACATAAAATTTGCATTCTGCTGCAAAAAATTTAAATCAAATCTGCATACGTTTTACAAGTGAGACTGAAGTAATAATACATGGGGACACAGAGCTGATGGTTTGTCTATGATCGGACCCATCTGTGCCAGCAGGGAGACTGAAGTTATGAGCTTTTCCTGCACCATGGTTCCTGTTCCACACTGCCTTCTCTAACAGAGCCAAGTCAACAGGCATTGCATTTAAGAATACCAGGTTCCAAAGCAACTTGCCGCTGAAAGCTCAAATATATCCATAGGACCCTGTCTGCTCCCAGGCTCATCTCAAAGAACCTCAGCCTGGGTATCTTGTGAAGCTCCCTTTTCAAGTTCTCTGGGACAACTTCAAGTAGGTCCCGACAACACTACTGTGTGTATGAAAATAAATTCACTTTTCTTTGTGCAAGCTGATGGTAAATGGAGGAGCAGAGTAGTAGAGCTGGTGTTGCTGCTTACCTGAGTGGGTTATGGAGTTTGAAGGAGACTTGATTCTGAGGATCCTTAAGATTGAAACTATCCAGGCTGAATGTGACCAAGCAACAAGTCTGAGAAAAAGGCGGCATGGCAGCTCGCAGTTTCCCAGTGGCTGAGAAGAATCCTTGGCCACTGATCCCCATTAACAGGGCTCCTGTGTCCTGGGACACGCAGCTGGGGAATGAGCTGAGAGGCCATTATTAGGGGTCAGTCAAATACTTGAGCAACCTGTGCCCCTCTGAAAACAACTTGCATGGGTTCCTTAGTTGATCAGTGTTCATATAGAGAGTATTGCTGGCAAGGAAAGTAATTCTCCTCAGCTCTTATAAGGTCTCAGTCCAATAAATCAGATCAGCAAAAGAAACACAGGATTATAAATACAGTTGTTTCACAAGTACATGGGAGACACCCAGGGAAGGGATGATTCTCAAAGCAGTAGCTTTGAACTCATCTCCTGTGGCATCTTCAATACAGATCAGTGGATTCTTAGAAAGAGGGCAGGGCAAGGAGAAGGATTTTGAGGCACTGGCAGCAGCAGCTCATGAGAGGGGGGCTAATGGCTGCTGATAGAACCTGTCAGTGTAGCTCCTCTGGCACACATGTAGGCAGAAGGCTCTGAGCCATCTTGAGAGGCAAATTTGTGTTCCAGGTGGGGTTATGTGCTTTCCGCCCCTGAGACTCTGCGTCTGTTTCTAGGCAGTAGAGGTGACAGGAGATCTGCTGCACCTGCTGCTGCTCCTTATTTACTGAAGCTCCACAGTCCTCAGACTAAGAAGGAGGCACATTTGGGGAAGTGTGATCTGGTATCCCACAGTATTGAGTTTATTACTTATGAAGTGCATTGTATTGTTATATGAATTTACCATTTGCAAAGTACTTTTAATATTTTTTACTTTTCTCTCACATGCCATCAGGACAGAGTACAAACAATTATCCCTCTTTCACAGATTCAGAAAAAACAAACTTGATGTGTTTATAGGGCTTTTATAGATCACTCATCAATGGATTATGAAGCTGGATCTTAGACAGTGAGCATCCAGCCATTCAGCATGTCTAAGGAAACTGAACGAAGGAATTGAGAGCAACTCTCCTAACCCTTTGCTCAACACTAATATAATAATCCACATTAATCCCTGAACATTTACACTGCCTTTTTCATTGTTATTCAACTTTAAATATATTGAGAGGATTGCTCTTGATTGAAGTATGTAACCTTAGGATGAATTAAACTTTTTCTGCCTCAGTAATTCCTCAAAAAGTGAAACATAGAATTATCATGTGATCTAGCAGTTCCACTTCTACATATATACAAAAAAGATTTAAAGTTATTTGTCTACCTCTGTTCATAGTAGCATTATTCACAGCAGCCACAACAATAGCCAAAGCAATGCAAGCCCCTCAGTAGATGAGTTTTTAAACAAGATGTGTGTAGGGGCCAGTGATATAGCTCAGTGGCACAGCACCTGCCTGGCAAGCACAGGGTCATGAGTTTGATCCCCAGTACCAAAAATAAATATGTATATATGAATATTATTTAGCCTTTAAAAGGAAGGAAATTCTGATATATGCCACAACATGAATGAACTCTGAGAACATTATACTAAGCGAAAAAAGTCAGTCACAGAAGGATGCCTTTAGTAGAATTCCACTTATACAAAGTCCCTACAGTGGTCAGATTTGTTAGAGATAGGAAGTAGAATGGTAGTTGTCAAGGCTGGGGAAGAGCAGTGGAGATGTGGCATTTAACAGGGACAGAGCTTCAGTTTGGGAAGAGGAGAAAGGGCTGCTGTTGGACAGTACTAAAGACTGCACAAAACTGTGAATGTATTTAGTGCCCTGAACTGCACACTTAAAAATGGTTAAGATTGCTGGACATGGTACACATACACGTAATCCCAACAGTCTGGGAGGTTGAGGCAGAAGGATTGCAAGTTCAAGCCCAGCCTGGGCAACTTATGGCTTAGCAAGATACTATCTCAACATAAGAAATAAAAAGGCCTGAGGGTGTCATTCAGTGTGAAGGCCATGGATTCAAACCCAAGTGTTAAAAAAAATAGGTTAAGATGGTAAGAGGGTAAATTTATAAAAACTTCCTCTGTCCTCCTAATTCTGTCCCCCAGGCCTGGCAGCACTCAGTGGGCTGTGAAGGGCCCTCGGCCACTCATCACTCTGCTGCTTGTGGTGTGCTGGGAAACAGGCTCTGAACTGAGTCCCCTACTGAAGTTCTTCCCATGCCTCTCGTCCCTCACAGGTCCTGAAGAGACAAGGCTATGATGCAGCATGTGACATCTGGAGCTTGGGAATCCTGCTATACACCATGCTGGCAGGGTAACTGATGGCCCAGAGGGTGTCAGGAGCAAGGACACACTCCTCAGCAGAGGGCAGGGGCTCCTCCCCTCCCCACCCCAGGAAATAATTCAAGCGAATGTCACATAGAAACAGCCCCAGTTGGAGTAAACATATACCACCCTCCTTAGCGCCCGAGGACAACTACAGATCAAGGATCAGAAATAAAACTTCCAGACCTTTGCCCTCTAGTCTACATTCTGCTGGCTGCATGGGCCACATCTGTGCCTTGGAGCTGTCCTCCTGGCCAGGAAGCATCTAGGAGCTCTGAGTCAAAAAGCCTCTTGAAGATGGCTGTCCTCAGTAGCCCTACTGGCCTCAGGCATGTCCGTCCAGTCCCGGTGAAGGGACATGGCACAGACAGCAAGAGACCAGATCTAGTGCTTAGTTCCCACTGAACTCTGCTTCTCCATCTCTGAATTCTGGGCTGAACCTTTCCCCACATTAGTTTCACTTCCTTCTTCAATTCTGGAAAAGATGCAACAGGGCTCCTTCTCACCAGGAAGGACCCAGGTCCCACTACATCCACTGGTCCCCAGGGTTTTTATTAAATACTAGAATGTACCCTAGACCATCCATCCTGTTTGCTGTAGCCCTCACAGGAGGAAGGAGGTTGGCCCGCATTTTAGGAATTCATGATAAATCAGTAGTTCATGTCCTCATCAAGGGGCTAGCCCCTCAGGAGCGGGGAACAGGGCTTTGAGGACACAGCAGCAAAGGAAGTCATCAAGCTGTTCCCAGTACCACACTGCAGATTGCTCTGAGGTCTCTTTGACACTCACACTGCCACTAAGAGATGTGGTGGGTGCAGGGGCCGAGAGATTCTTCCTCTTGGAAATGTACACTGAAGAGCCTTACTTATTCTAACGAGGTGTGATGAGCATCTCTCCCAAGGAGGTAGAAAGAACTGTGGCTGACCTTACCTGTGTGTTTGCATGTGTAACCTGCAAGTTCCTGTGAGTGTATCACTCTACTCATTTTTTGATTGAGGTTCAAAGGATTAATTTTCCAAGAACCTGGAGTTGGTAATAGATCAGCCATGAGTTCCTCAGATTTTATACCTCTGGCAGTCATCCACGATGCCACATCATCACCATGAAAATAATCTCCAGGCAAAATCCTCTACCATTCTGTCATCAATGTGACCTAAAAGTGCCCAGGGAATTCACATCTTTAAGTCCCAAGGGCCTCCCCCAGCCACCTCGTCAACCACTAGCTTTGATAACCAAGATTTTTTTAAAAAGAACATAGCATTAGGAAATGCACTATGATTTACAGTGAATCTGTGATTTAGAAAATAACAGGGGAAAGAAATTGTCAACCGAGTGCCAATATTAAGTGTAAACTTTGTTTTATATTACATAATAGAAGCTCAGTGCCACCAATTCTCTCACTACAGATTTACCCCTTTTGCCAATGGACCAGATGACACTCCTGAAGAGATCTTGGCAAGGATTGGCTGCGGGAAGTACGCCCTCTCTGGGGGGAACTGGGACTCCATATCTGATGCAGCAAAAGTGAGTCCAGCTCCCAGTGTTCTTAGCTCTTGATCACGGAGGTTTCACACTAACCATATTATTTGAGATGAAGCTAGAAGATACCTTCCATATAAATTGTATAGATACTCTATTCTCATGGTTTTAAAGTCTTGCAGCTAAAAATGTTATTTTCAAAAAAAACACATTTTTTGTTAGTGTATTAGGGTTCTGCAGAGAAAAAGAACTAATAGGAGACATAGACATAGACACAGATAAACATAGACATAAACGTTTAGAGGCAAAAAGAGAACTTTTGGCCCTCCAAACTCAGGTGAAGTTCTGAATAGCATGTCTTGAGTGAAAGGAGGGTTACTGGGGATTGAATTCAGGGCCTTGTAGATGCTAGGCAAGTACTCTACCACTGAGTCACATTCTCTCCCTGGTAGCATGTCTTTATCCATGACTTGGAGGTGCTGAATGAGAATGGACCACTTCCTGCTGTGTCATGGTTATGGAATCTTGAACAAGTCAGTAATGTTCTCTTTGCTTCTACTTTCATGTCTGAAACTGCGAACAGTCCCACTTCCAGGAGACATTTCTGCAAGGAAGTACTGAGGTTGTTGTTATCAAATAACAAAGCATATTATATTTCTCTTCAGAAGGATGGTGTCTTAGTTACTTTCTCATCCCTAAGACCTGACACCCACAATTTAATGGAGAAGAGATTTACTTTGGTTCCCAGTTATGGAGATTTCAGCCCATAGTAGTCTGGTTCTAAGGCAGAATGGCATGGCAGAGGAGTTCCTGGCATGGCAGGCAGGAAGCAGACAGATAAGGGAGGAGGGAGGGACATATACCCTTCCAGGCCACACTCCCAGTGCCCCACCTTTTCCCAACATCACATTTAGCTGTAAACTCATCAGCAGAATAATCCACTGGTGAGTATCACACTCCTATGATCCAATCATCTTCCCAAACCACCAACTATGACCACATGAAGCTTTGAGGAAGATGTTAGATATAAACCATAACAAAGGGTACTGTTATAGTACATATTTTTTTGTTATGGTTTATGATGAGAAATTCCATTGACTGATTCAAATTCACACTATATATGCATTCAAGTTCACTTTAACTCCTATTTAAGTATGGTGAGAATACCAAACGAAGGAGACCAGGCTAATGGGGAGAATGTGACTCCTATTTTAGGTCTTTCTTAAGGGATTCATCCCTGGGAACTTCAATATCTTTGTCTGTGGAATAGAGAAAGCAGTACTTGCTCTGTTCACCTCAAGGCCTGTATGAGGACTAGCTATAGTGCAGTGTATGAAGTACAAGCCTTTTCATGAAATACAATGCAAAGGTAAAATGTTTGTGATTGAACATGTATGGCGTTGTATGAGCACATGCATGGGTTGTCACCATGTATATACAATATAAAATAGAGCTCTATACTTAAACCAGCTTTAGTAATTGTATAGTTGTTATACCAAAATAAGGATTACCTTGATTGGACATGAGCCACTGGCACATACACAATATATATAATAACATATTATTATGTATAAATTTGTAGACAGTCCTGACACAAATGATAAAAGTGTAACTACATACATTGTTATTAGTTAGTTTCTTTTTTTGATCTTTGTTTTGAGACAGGATATCACCATGTAGTTTCGGCTGCTTGAGCTTACTTGGTAGCCCAAGCTAGTCTTGAACTCACAATAATCCTCCTGCCTTAGCCTCCCGAGTGCTGGGATTATAGTCATGCACCACCATGCCTGGCTTATTAGTTAGCTCCTATCTGTGACATATCCATGATTTCAGCCTTCCCTAGGGAAGGCTATCATTTTTTTAATGCTATTATTTTTATTAAAATAGTTTTTCACCAACTTACCTGTATCATTTAACACTAATATTTAATGTCAAATTGAATATAAAATCTTTAATAAAATATAAGCCCTCTGTGAGCTGCTAAATTGGGACACTTAAGACAAAAACCAGTTCACATGCCCATATGCCTAAAAGTAATCACTTGATCCCAAAACAAGAGTCACCCTCAAAACAGTTATTGAGTTTTACCATAAAGGCATGGAAGAACTTCCTCTAGGCATCCATCAACCAGCCCGGAACCCTCTCCCTTCTGCCCATGACTCTCTGCAGGATATCGTGTCCAAGATGCTCCATGTGGACCCGCAGCAGCGCCTGACAGCCATGCAAGTGCTGAAGCACCCATGGATTGTCAACAGAGAATTCCTGTCCCAGAATCAGCTGAGCAGACAAGACGTTCACCTGGTGAAGGTACCAAGTGGCTGTGGGACAGGTGGGGCCATAGAAGCAGTTGCTGTCCCTTAAATACAACTAGCCATGTCATCACACATGTGTAGCCACACCCAGCATTCATATTTAAATGACAGCTTCTATGCAGGGGAGAGTGGCAGGTGTGGTGACCATGTGGCCTCAAGTTCCAGGGTCCTCAATTCTAGACCAGAGGTCTGCAGACATGCCAGTTGTGCTAGAGATAGGCAGCCAGAAAAGCATTCGTCTCTCAGGCAGCTGTGTTCTGGGCGGGACCCCTCTTCTGACTCCCTGCAGGATGCAGCACCGTCCATTTAGGAATGGTCTGTTGTGGATCCATCCTGAGGATTTGGAGCTACTCCAGGATAAGCCTGGTCACCATGTTAGTCTAGACTACTCCAAAGTGGCAAAAGCTGAGGTTGATGGTCTCCAGTATTGTCCATGACTGTGTTCCTGGAGGCCCTGCAGGCCCCAAAACAGACCTGGCCTCCCTGTCAACAGCAAGCAGGACATATGGCCTCATCCTAGGGCTCCACGCAGGTCTACGATACTTGCATCTGAGGTACAAGCACTTTTGGAGGCTGGTGTAGGATGGTGACTGGATATGATGACACTAAAATATACGGGCCCACTGTGTGCCCAACACTGCAGCAAACTCACTACTCTCAGGGCCCAGTAATCCTGGAGACAGTGCCTAAGGCTCTGCAGAGTCCTATGGCTCCAGCACCCCACTCACGCTAGTTAGGAGACGCAGGGCACCATACTCATCTTTGCCTTCCCTTTCTCTTTTAGGGTGCAATGGCAGCCACCTACTTTGCGCTAAACAGGACACCACAGGCCCCACGGCTGGAGCCTGTGTTGTCATCCAGTCTGGCCCAGCGCAGAGGCATGAAAAGACTCACGTCCACAAGGTTGTAGCAGTCAGCAGCACCCGGACGCCAGCCCCCTCTGTCTTGCCTGGAACCCTCTCAGGCTCCTGGGCATTGGACATGGCCCCGCTCACAGGCACCAGAAGTGACCACAAGTCCAACCCAATGGCAGAACTGGCCTTCACTGTCTCTGTGTTTCTTTCTTGGCCCCAAAGAGGGTCCTTTGGTGATCCTCAGAGTCTTGCTGTGCTGAACTTGCCGCCTGCTCTCTCCTTCACTCCCAAGCAAAACCAAATGAATGCAGTCACTTCGCACCACCATGTTGGAACCTAGGTTGCTCCCAGAGTCCTGGTCTGTCCGTATCATGGTGCACAGTTATAGGGAGAGATTGTGTCCAGCTCTGAAGCCGGTAATGTGGTCAGACTCCCAACACAGGTGTTCTTGTTACTGCAGGAAGAAGGACATCAGTGTGGGATCGTGTCAGGTGACTGCAGAGCCCCTCTGAAGGGCTGGATGCACCCAGACCTCCCGGTGTCTTGGTGTCTTGGTGTCTTGATGACATGATTGGGGTGACATAGGATCATCCAGGTTAGAGGCCTAGTCCTAAGCAAAATCATCCAAAGAGCTGTCTGCTTGCCTCTGATCATGAGGTAGGCATGAGCTGCTTTCTCCTTCCCTCCCCTGACCTGTGAGAGCAGAGGCCCATGCAGGAGGCTGGCAGCTAGCTCCGCACTTCACAGACCCATTTCACAAGGGTCTGGACAGAGCCCTGCAAAGGAATGGAGTCAGGTGAAACCAGCACCACTCTGTCTAGGTTGTCCCTGTAGAGGCTGATCCAGTGTCCCCAACTCACTGGTGACAGAGGCAGCAGAGTCTCTCTGGGTCTGCACATGCCTCCAAGGCAAAGGTTTTGCTGTGTTCACTCTCTTCATCTTTCTGGTCTGCAGAGAAGCCATGAAGGGTGGAATGTGGAATGTTGTCACCTCCCCCACCCCTCCTCCATAGAACTGGGGAAAGGAGGGAGACATCAGTCACAACACTCACTCATGGAGGCAAGAGGCCCAGGGCCACCATCAACAGCAGAGATGCACTTTGTAGAAACTGTGGTTTAAGTCATGTTTTGTGTTTCTGTTGCACAGATGTGTTTTTAAATCAACCTTTCATTTATGTTGGTGTGGCGTGCGCACCCAAGTGTGTTACTCGTGAAGTAGAATGCAGTGAGAACCTTCTCGTATAGCAGGCTTAGCCTAGACCTTAAGGACCTGTGTGTTCTCCAGCCTCCCTTGGAGGTACTGAGGATGCCTTCATTCCCCTACGCCGGGGAATCCCTAACCAGGCTAGACAGGGAATGCTGTCACCTGTGGCTCATTGTCCCTGCTCCTGGTACCACTGAGGAATAGCACCCTCTGTACCCAGCAGTGGCTGAGAGGTCCCTGTGGGTCACACCAGGCTTGCACCAGAAGACTGTAGATATTTCATACTTTTCCCCTCCATCTTGGTTCACTCCAGAACCCACACCACACCCCCCAAAAAAGTGCTGCATTCTGGAAAATAACTCAGCTTGGTTTGTTTTCAGACCTTAAAATATAAACTTGTTTTGGAAGCTTTAATTATTCCATGAGACTGTTTTTTAGAGACCTACAAAAAACCAAAAGGTGGGGGACAGATTATGTACCTGTCTTCAGAGGGCCTATCAGGCACTGCTCATATTTTCTTAATGGAAAATACGTTTGCCCAAGGCTAAAGTGATCTTTCCCAATCACTTTATGATTTAGGTCTGAATTGTTTTACTTCTTATTAGAAACCTAGGAAAAATTACATAGTACTTAGGTCACAGATGTCATCCTCCCGGAAATGAGCAAAAGTCATTTAAATCCTCTGCTTGCTACACAGGCATTGATTTGCCCATCAGCTGTTTGCAGTCTTTGCCTGGGTTGGTTGGTTCGCTTCCAGCCATGAGTTCTGATGCAGGGAAAAGAAACCAGGGAAATAAAGGAAGAGCACATCACCAAGGAAAGGGCGTCACACAGTGTCTGTGGGCTTCTACAGCCCACTCACCTCTCCTTCAGTAATGCCCACTTAACGTGCCTCATATTCTGAGCCACAAGCATGCTGAAAGGACGGAAGTGACCAGTGCCCAACTTGTGGCAATGGTCACCTTGTGCATCTGATTAGAGCCTGTAAAATACCTTGATTTTCCTGCCCGTACTCAGAGCACAGTGATACTTGAAGTCCCTCACAGGAAATCAGCCTAAAGGGGTTATGATGGAAGTCTATTAACTTCGCTTTTTAAAATCTTAAGGGAAACAGCAATTGACTACAGTTTGTAAACAGTAGGGAGTGCGCGACTGTGGGTAGCATTAGTTTATCTCCCCATCCAGTGAACCTCCCTCTCTCATGAAAGGCTCCACATGCTTCACATAGATGCTACAGGCATCTCAGGAAGTTCAGTGTCTTCCCTGCTTACAGACATAACCCCTTGGATCATAAAACCATAGAATTTCTCATGAAAAAAACTCAGTTTCCATCCCAGGTTTCCTAATCCAGTGCTGGGTGGCCCCTTCTAAGTCCTTTCCAGGGCCATCATACCTATCGAACCCCCAACTTGGGAGGAATACCCAATTCATCCCACAAGTGGGAGAGCTCTGTAGGATTCCAACCCCAGAATGAAATGTGGGTGAGACACGAGGATTTCAGTTTGATCCTAAGGTCAGATTTGTGCAAGATCTTTAGCCCTGTGTGTGCTGATGTTTGGAATATTGTTCAGTGAGTGACAGTAGTACTTCATTTTAGCCAATATTGTGCGGTAAATGGTGTTGTTTCTGAAAATGCACACAGGATTTTTACCTTACACTTTACCAATTCTCTCAAGCACAGGTTAAACTTTGTTTCAGGCTTCTGTCTCTGACATGTTCAGTTGCCTCTCACCTTTGCAAGAATTGCAAAACTTCTAGACTGGGAGAGGATGCTGCAGGTCCCTGACTGGTAGGAAGAGGTGTAAGGTGCAACCCGGGGTGGTTTCAAAGCTTAGGAGGAGACTCCACACACATCCTGGTTGCCCTGCCCCACACGCTACTCTGTCCCACTCCTCCAACTTAGCACTTTGTTTACAAGCTCAGCAGTTGTGTTTACAGCCATTTTCATGTTCGCGCTTTATATTTCATGTTTGAGACGGGCGGCCACTGTACAGATATTTATTATGCTTTCCAGACTTTTGGAATAGATTTTTTTGAATAAACATGGATTTTATGAAGGGTAATATTTTTCTAATATAACAAGAACCTTTGGATTTTCTATGTTGTTACTAATAACAGTCCAAGGATAACCTATTCTTCTGTTCATCCCACTGTTACCAGCCACTGTGAGCCTCTGCTATACCACATGCACAAGGAGGAAAGCAGCCTCCCATAACTCCGCTGAGATACCTCTGTGTTTGGTGTGTGTGTGTGTGTGTGTATCTCATGTGGAGATGGGCAGTATCAGTCACTCCAAGCTGTGGTTGTGTGAATTTGTGCACATGTGAGTACATGATGCACAAGTGCATGTATGAATGTGTACACACTTGGGAACATAATATGTACATGTGTGCACATGTTTGCATGTTTATTCATATATGTAGAGGTGTGAGCATGCATAAATTTACGAGAATAGGTATATGCACACATGTAGTATGTATGTGAGTGTGTGCTAGTATATATGTGTGTACATGCATACACATGTGTGCATGAGTGTACTCTGTGTGACCTGCACTTCTGTGAGGAGCTCAGCAGTGTTGAGACAGGTGTGCTGGAAGGAGACAACCCATAGTCGACTATCTTGTCAGACAAACGAGGTGACCAAGGGGTGACTGCCAGTGACAGTGTCCTTTCTATATCTTGAGCACTTCACCAGTGCTTCACAGGCCTTTCCTTTCTTAATATGGAAGAAAACAAATGTTTATTGGTCTTTGGTTCTCTAGCCTAATTTCTTCTTCCCATTTGTAAATTCCTAACCAGCACATTCTGACAAGTAACACACATCTTCCACTATACACACCACAGAAGCACACATGCAGACCCCTTTGCATAATGTTATGTGCTGGGCCAGCCCCCAGCACAGGAAGGCTCCTCCCAAACTTGTATGCCTCTGTATGGTCAGGAGCTTGGGGACTAACAAGGGAATTTCAGGACAAACAATAAATGCACAAGAAATCCTGCCTCTCACCACACCCAGTACCAGCTAGCAGAATGTCACCTAAAAATGTAAATTAAAAAGCTATCTGTATGTCCTATTATTTTCTTTTGCCTCAAATCTGTGATATTAAAAAAATTCATTGTCTTCCTATTCTGTAGTGAAGAAGCTCCAGACAGTTCTCGCCTGCTCCTCCTCCAAACCCACCAACAGCAGGCTGAATCCTTCTCACAGCCTGTCACTCAGTCCCCTCCCCTACTGCCTCACCCACCTTGAGGTCCTGCAATTATACTGGCACAGGGATGGTCCAAGGTACTCTCCCCATTTGCTTCTTAGAGGCTGCACACAAGAATTTATGCATATTCCAAACAAACAAAAAGGAAAGACAAAGAAAATGAACAGAAAAGCACAAAGACTAAGGTTAAGAATTTTAAAATTTGTTAAACTCTACCCTGAATGTGGCATCATTCAAAACAGCTATCTTGCTGTCTGCTCTAACCAGAAGACCCCAGATTTTAAAATCAGCTAATTAGTGACCTGAATTTCTCTGAGTCACATACAGGTTCCTGAGACATGGTCTAGCAGTATTCTACCCACCACATTGCTTCTAGCACTCCACGTCTGTGTGATTTTGGCCAGAGGAAGGAAGGGTGGAAGAGGTTACAGGCTTGGACTGTGCCCAAACTGGAAGTTGACAAGTCTCCACCCTAGACTCATGATACTGGGAACGAGCCAGAGCTCCTCTGTCAGAGATTGCAGCACTTAGCAAATGCAGTGTGCTCATTGGTGCCTTTGGCCCCAGCACTGTATGCATGGGGAAGTGAAGGGGCTGGGTGAGTGTTACACACTGCTGTCAACAGATCCATCTGCCACCTCTCCAGTCCTTATTACACTGGACAAGGTGGCCTTCCCTTTCCCAGAGGAGACGCCTCTGTCCTCCCTGGCTGTCAACTCTACAGATGTCCCTGGAAAGCTGGTGTAGAACCAAAGGAGCTATGCATTCTTGCTGTGGAAATGCAAGACAGTGTAGAGATTTGCTTCCCTGTAGTAAGTGGCTCAGGCTTTTTACCATTGTCCCCAACTGCTGAACTGAGTGCTACCCACTGAGGCCTAGAGAGGAAAATGAGTGTGCTGTGCTGTTACCCATGTGCTACAGAGACATTAGCTTAAGTCTCCATCTCAAATGTGTTGAAGAATGTAAATATCAGTCTCTTACAGGACTTAAAGTCCTCTGTTCACCTTTTACTCAGAATACCACTTGTTCCCTCAAAGCTCAGGCACTCCCCTGTCCCAAAAATGCCCATTGAAGTCTGCGCAGTATCTGCTGACAGGAAGCCAGGTTTGCGCAGGGCTGCAGGACCCTGACTCTTCATTTGACAGGAGCTTCAGGGCTACTGAGCAAAAGCTGCTGAGTTAAACAGTTTCAGGGTTCAGCAAGCCCTTGCATCTTCCCTTGCATCATCCCATGAATTCCTAGGTGAATTAAACAAATCTCATCTACAAATGAAGATCCAACTTCACACACAACTACTAAGGGACAGAGCCCAGGCCTGCTCCTAGATCTGCAGCCCTGGTGTGGGGTCCTCAACCTCAGTCCCTGAAGCTGGGCCTGGGCCCAACTCTCAGGAAGTGTAAATATTCCAGCATGGGAAGAGAGAGAAACAAATAAAACTAAGTAAAATACACAGAATTCCCTTAATTAATGATGGCAAATCTTCTAGAGCTTTCATTGATAAGAAACTGGCAATTGTGACAAGAATGCCTTATGGAGTGGGGTAGGAAGGGCTGCTGTAAGTATCAGGAAGCCGAGGAATGCAAATCAGATTAAGGCCTGAGTCTACTACTTTCTGGTAGTTAGCTCACCACTTGTATGGCTTCCCCTACCCGCCTCATTCATTAGTGGCTACTTCTAAGTGTCTGCAATCAAAAGTAAGCCTGACTGGCCTCTACCTGTGAGTGTTACACACTGCTGTCAACAGATCCATCTGCCACCTCTCCAGTCCTTATTACACTGGACTTGGCAGTCAGAGGCTTGGCAGGAAGATTTGTTGAGCACAGGAATTTAAGGGCAACATGAGCAACACGACGAAAGTCCTATTTTAATAATAAAGAAGTAGCCGGCATTTAGCTCAGCAGTATAAGTGCCTCCCTGGCAAGGACAAGGTCGCATGTTCAATCCCTAGCACCAAAAAAAAAGTAATAATAAAAGATCAAAATAATGTAAAATAAAAGATATTCTTATATGATATATGTTCAGTTTGCTTGTGTTTGTCATATTGCTCTGATGAGGAAAACTGGCTTAGGAACAGTCTTCAAGATGTTATTGTCAGCACACCTGAGTTTAAGCAAAAAAGCAAATCTAAATTACAGCTTATTAGCAACAACTTTGCTGACCCTGAGTGTAATTTAAGTGTTTTCCTGTGTTTTTGCTCACAACTTGAAGGATCTGTGGCATTATCTGCTGATCCTAGCACTCCAACATTCAGCGTTTATATGCAGGCTTCCTAGCAGGATTAGGAATTTTGGCCTAAGGAAAGATTGTAAAACTTGCAAGCTTCTACACTCCATTTCTTTGTTATTTAAAACTATAGACTTAGGGTTCAGGTTAGACAAACTTGGGCTAGTAGGTTTTGTTTTTCTGCTCTAAATAGAAAATAAAAAATAAGAATGCTGTTAGAGGAAAAGAATTTTCTAGGCTCAGAGATTTAGCTCAGCAGAAATAAGTGCCTGCCAGGCAAGTGTGAGGTCATGAGTTCGATCCCCAGTATCAAAAAAAAAAAAAAAAAAAAAAAAAGAATTTTCTAAAAGAAAAAAATTAAGATCAGAATTAATCTCCTCACATAAATTTAAAACATACTTTAAGGCCTTAATTTCAATAACAACATAAGAATACTCCCATTGAAATCTAAAATACCTCCAAAAAATTCCAAACTTACAGGAACTTCAGTCTAAAAGAATTCAGTATGAAAAGCAGCCAAAGTTTAATTTGTAAACTTCCATGAATAATGATAAAGTAATGAGTTTTGTTCCCACAACTTCCCTATTTGACATCTCAGACCAAAGGCAGTCAGAGGTTAGGAGCTCCTCAGGTTCATACTGTGGCCATTAAAGAACCATCCAGGTCCCCACTGGGCTTCTTAAGAAACAGAGGATTTCTGGGACATGGAGCTACAAGAATAGATTCGTAATGATCAACAACCAGAGCCAACCATTCTTGGTTGAGTATCCTCAAGGCAGTCTGTGCCTGGGAGTTTTGCAGTTCTCTCTAGCTTATCTCTGCTGTTTTCCACCTGATTCTGCACTTTCTGCACAGGTTGTGCTAAACTCAGATGCATGTTCTAGTGTCTCCGAGTCACCCCAATACCAACTATCAGTACTCTGGGATCCTGTGCCTCCCAAGCTAATGAATTAACTTTCTCAGAAGGGATTTGGCCAAGCGGGGAATGATGCTATCATTCAAAAATTTACAAAATCAAGCTGGGTTGGTGTCACACACCTGCAATCCTAGCACTCTGAATAGAAGAACAGTTAATTCAAGGCTTCCCTGGGCAACTTACAGAGAACCTATATCAAAATTTAAAAAGGACTGGGGGTATAGCTCTGTGAAAAAGCACTTGCTTAGCATTCAGGAGGCCCTAAGTTCACAACCCAGGAGGACAAGAAAAAAATTCCCTTGTGCTTCCACATAGCACTTCCTATTATACCTGTGGTTGGCAGCAAGCAGTTTGGAAATGTGTTCTTCACTCTGGAACACCTGTGCCACAATGGGAGAAAGGGAGGACCCAGAATAGTTTGGATATTTAACATGCTTTGTAGAATCTTTATTTGGCCATCTAATTGACATATATTTCCCAAACTTTCTCTTAAAATGCAGGCTAAAGTAGCCTAAGGCAGTGTCATTCCAAGCATATTCCATGTGATCCGTCCAGTGTTCTGGCTGCCTCCCAGCAGGGGCCACCATGCAACCCTGGGGCCATGTGTGCCTCTCCTCTGCCTCTGTGATCTTCTCAGAGCAGGTTTACAGTTCAGGGTTGTAATCTCTTTACCTGTATTTCCAGCAGCACTGCAGCTCGGAGACCCGCTCACAGTCACCAGGAAAGCAAGGCCTTAACATAGGGAAAACACTGATGGCTTCTAAATACTCTATCTTAGGTGCAGAAATATTTATTGCAGGGTGGTAAGATACGCCCCAGACAAGACACAGGTTCTTACGTTATATATAGATTTACATTATTTTACTTTGTAAAATCCAGAACATTTTGAATTCTGAAATATAGATAGTCCAAGAATCTTGGCTAAGAGGTTGTAAACTCTACTTCCACTGATCCCACCAAATACTTAACCTCTTTTCTCTTTCTATCCATCTCTTCTTCTATTTACTTCAGTGGTGCAAATTTACAGGTAGAAAAGAGCAGAAACCTAACTCCCACAGCTGTGGGAATGGTATTTAGAAACCAATTTGAGCACCTCAGTTTGCTTAAGGGACCGTGTGTGTGAGGGCAGCTCCCTTAACATTTCCATGTGCTTCCATGCCTTTTCTACAAACTTCTCCCTACACCTCAGAGAAGCCCTTCGGCTCAGAGCTTTAACATGAACAGGTAGCTCACTGAACAGGGCTTCGTGAGCTCTGTGTTCTGCTCCCACTGGGGATGTGGCCGTACAAAACCCTAAATGAACCTCGATGTCTTCAGTGGGTGAGTGTGGCCTTGTTGAAGAGACAGGTTGGTTTCTTTTCCTTCCAGAATCTTTTTCCTAAGTGTCCATAGTTCTGTATGGCGATTGTTACAAACTGCCACTAGAGGGCGAGAGGTCCACGTCCTCAAGAAAGGCCCTTGAGCATCCAGAGCTGCAAGCAGTAAAGCCATTGCCAGGCCGTCTGTCACTGATCACCCCATCAGACTGAACAAGGGCACTGTGCTGGACAGAGCACCTCAGAGGACACTGCCCAGCCAGGATCCAGCCTCTGGTTCCCACAGCTCTTTGCAAGTGATTGCCACATGGGGCTCAGGCCAGAATAAGGAGCCTGAGTGTCAATACTGGGGGAAGTTGATTCAAATAATTCACACACCATACTAAACCTGAATGAGCGGAATCAGCAGGACTCAATTTGGCTGGTTTAGGAACCCAGCATATTAATACTGGTTATATCAGGTAGAGAAGAAAAGTAAAATGTGTTCTTTAGAGAAGCAAATAAGTTACTTAAATTGCTTATTTATTGGACAAAATCTAATATAACTGATCAGCAGGAAAAGCTTAATTCACAAAGGGCTCTTCACTGTGAAGTGACTGTGAACCAAAGCCTCCTAAGAACGCCTAAGAAACTCTCCAGTGTGCCTATAGGAAGCCAAGCATTGGTCTAACTCACCTGACCTGCTCTGCCATGCACGTGCAGCTTTGAATTCTGTGACTTGAAACAATAAAATGTTGTCTCCACCTGGACCTGGCCTCTGATTTGGCATCCACATGTGCTGTAATGGCTTGTGGCATGGATGTGCCACAAGTATCTCACCCCAGCTCTGCAACCTCAGATCTACTGTCTTTACCCCAGTCTTGGCTTCCAACAGGCCACTCTTTTCACGGCCTACTAAGAGACACTTGCTGTCAAAGCCCAAGGTGTCCTCCTCATTATTCCTGAACCTGGCTCTTTCATCCCACTACCTGCCACTCACCTCTGCCTCCATCAGCCTCACCTGGAAACTATGAGATGGTCTTACCTGGTCCTCCTGGTGTGTGGTACCTCTCTCGACTTATTCCACCTCACAGACCAAAACTATGAAGAGACTTCATCACTCTAATTGAAAGATCCACAGCAGCTCTTGACATTCAAGAAGAAGTCCAGCCTCCTGGTCTTCCCTGGAGACCCAATGGCATTGTCCATAGCTAGTTTTCTCCAGGGACACCCAACCAAAAACTCACACTCTAGCGCAGTGCTGCCCACATGGTACCCACACTTAGAGACTAATATTTAAATCACTTATTGAAAAACAATACAGATTTGAGTCCATGGCCACACAGCAACCTTCCAAATGCCCAGTTGCCTCATGAGGCTGGTGGCTACTGGAATGGAAAGCAGAAGAGTAGAGATATTTATGTGCCCTGGATTGTGCCACTCTGGTACATTGGTCAGGATTTACATAAAAAAAGAAATGACTCTTTCAAGTTCAAACAGAAAAGAAGTTATGAAAGACTCCATAACCTGCAGAACTTTCAGATAGCAAAAAAAATCAGGTCTAGGTTATATATGACTATAGACACCATCACCAGAGGGACCAACCCACAGAGCTATATGCACTGCTCAGCACTTGCCTGCTGGGCATTGGCTGCTCTAGTACCTGGCACAAAGCCATTTCTGTGTTATGTGCTGGCAGAAAGATGACACCCCTGTGTATGGCCGCCTCTCTCTTGCAGCTTCATGTAGACAGCTGCTCCAGACAGAATTTGGTGTTTTAAGGACATCTAAGGAATATAGATTACAGTTGTCAAATATCAGGAGAAGAAAAAGCCCATCTATTTTACCCAGCACGGTCCATAATGCAGCCATGCAGACCTCTACATAGCCTTCTAGGTCCTACCATTAGCTTCCAATGTTGCAATAACAGGGGCAGTTTCAATTCCACACCCCTCCTAACATAACACAAGTACTTGTCACAAATAGTGAGAGCAATAATTCCCCCTGAGATAAAGCTGTCATCTCAACAGCCTCTGTGTGCAACTTGGGATGATCATGCCCTTCCAGTTTGGTCCAGAATGATCACATGAAAACCATGAGCAGTACGGACAGTTGACTTTAAGCATAGTCCACATAACATGAGCATGAGAGGGAAGAAGGAAATTATAATCAGACCCGGGAAGACAGCCTAGATAATTACTGTTACAAGCTCAATTGTGCCCCCATCTCCTTCCCCCAAAATGTCTCCCTTTGAAGTTCTAGCTCCCTAGACCTCAGAATGTGGTCATATGTATAGACAGGGTCCTTACTGAAGTCACCATGTGAAGGTGAGGTTATTTGGATGGTGGGTCCTAAGCCAGAATGACTGGGGTTCTCATAATATGGGAAATTGGAAAAAAAGACAGATATGTACAGAGGGAAGATGGTGTGAGGAGACATGGGGATAAGACACCGTCTGAAAAACAAGAAGAGAGACCTCAGGAGAAATCACAGTGCTAACACCCTGAGCTTGGGATTCCAACCCTCAGAACTGTGAAAAAATACATGTCAGTTGCCATATCAGTCAGTTCTTGTGTCACTGGGACAAAATACCTGAAACCCCCAATTTATTTGGCTCAGGGTTTCAGAGGATTCAATTCATGGCAGGCTGGCTCCAAGGCACAAAACAGCACCATGGATAGGCCTTGCAGAGGAAAGCTGCGCAACCTACAGGGACCAGGAAACAAAGAAATACAAGATGAACAGTGTCAAGAATGCCCACTGCAGGCCAGACCCCCAGTGACCTACATCTAGCCAGGCCCTACCTCTGAACAACACATTCAGCTATAAACTCATCAGTGTATTAATATACTGATTCCTATAGCGTCCCCATGATCCAATCACTTTCCAAAAACCTTACATCTAGGACTGAAGACAAGATGGTGGACTGGTAGGTAGCAGGAGAGAGACCCTCTCTGACACAGACAGCTCAAATACCAGAATAAAACACCCTGGAGAGACCCAAACAGATAGAGATGGACTCTCACAACCCAGGAAAAAACTAAAGTGCAAAAAACCGCTCGAATATGAGGTCCTGAGACTACCATTAGAGAAGCTAAGATCACGAGCACAGCCCCCTCCTCAAGCCACCTGAATTCCTGCCCGACCTGAACAAGCGATCTGCACCAAAGCGACTGGCTTGAGCTGCCGGAGCACAGAGCTGAACAGCCCTGCATGCAGCTCACCCGGACTGGCCCTGCACTCGACCCACCCAGAGGCACCGTGAATTCCCACCGCAGCCGCGCTGAAGTCAGAGGTCGGGGAGCCCTGCAGTTCTCGGGGATGGCATCCACACTCGGTGAGTGATGGGAATAAGACCCTCCCATGGGAAAGGGGAAACTGACTGTACGACATGTTGGATTTGGGCAGGACAGCCCTAACTCCATAAGGAAGTGGCTTCAGCTGGTTGCTCCCCTCGCTGAGCAGATTGGTGGAATCTCCTTGGACTAGGCCACACCCCTGGTGGGGACCCAGTGAGTCACTTCAATATTATTTCCCTGAGATCAGTGCACACTGACGCAGTGAAGGCCTGCAAAGGTTGACTGGCCCGGAAGGGAGGAGCTAGCGCACACTGCCCATGGGTGAACTCTAATCTCTGATAACCTATTGAAGAGGGCTAAAGCTCCTAGCTTGTGCCCTCTAGAGGAGCCTTAACCAACAAGAAAAGGGTCTGGGCATTACACTGTACACTTGTATGGAAGGAACCAAAAACATGACGAAAGGGAGAAATAAGAAACAACTCCTAGCCCCCAACCCTGAGAACATTGATCCAGGAGAGGTAAATACAAAAGAGATTGAGGGCAGCAAAAATGCAACATCAAACACAGCGTTAGTGAACATAAAGAGATATCTTCAGGACCTCGTAAGCGGGACCAAAACTGAAATATTAATTCAAATTAAACAAGAGATAAGTAGGTTAATAAAAGAAGGGCTGGGCACCTCTCAAGAAGACACAGACAGAAGAATGGAGGAACACAAATGGAGAGAAAAATTTAATCAGGAATTCAGAAAAAACCTAGAATTCATGAAGCAAATTAAAAGAGATTACCAGGAAACTAAAGACTCCATAGAAAGTTGGCAAAACTGCTTGAAAGAAACCAAAGACAGACTATCAAAAATTGAACACAGGCTTGCAATGTGGGGTCATGAAAAGGAAGATCTCTTAAAAATAACAAGGGAGCAGTCAGTAAAGATACAAAGACTGGAAGATGACAAGAGGATCTATAACTTAAGAATAAAGTATGTGAATGAAGAAGCAGGAATCAAACCAGAGGAATTACAAAGGCTATTCACAGAAATTATTAAGGAAAATTTGCCAAGCATAGAAAAAAGAAATGATATGCAGAGGTATGAAGCATACAGAACTCCAGCCACCTACAACCCAAACAGAGCTACACCCAGACACATAATAATCA
>PVJX010004924.1:0-59658 GCA_004027295.1 Dolichotis patagonum
AATGTCTGGTCTTGAAGACCTGTAATGCCCTCCTCGTCCTGCTCAGATCAATTCCATACTAGGTTGTTTCATGTGAATTCCCTATATGTGACAATATGGACAACTATTTGGAAGAAAACAAAAGTCAATATGATAGAGAGTGAATATCTCCAATTGTCTAGCTTTGAAATTTACGTCTTACATTGCTTTCTTGTGATCCGCTTTGCTCTGTTTTGTTGTATTTAATTTTACCCTATTGATATAATTGCATGTATATTTCACTGGGTAAGATGGATGACCATATTGCTGTTTTTGTCAGATCGTGGAGCAGAACTGTTAACAGTCTCACTGTTTGAATGTCTACTTTACGTGCTTTAACTTTGTAATTTAAACAACTATTTCCAAGAAGTCAGTATGTAATTAGTCAAGTAATAATTTCTTAGGTTTTATTGTTGTACTTTTCCTTTTTTCCTTGGAATACTGTATGGTTGCTACCCTTTATTCTCTTTTATTTTGTTTTGTTTTTTCCTCTTTAAATAAAATTATTAAAAAAAAAATCGGGTAGTGAGGCATCACCTTACAGTGAAGCGCAGGAGTGGGAGCTTCCTTTATTGTGCTTTCCAAGGTCTTGAATGGGCACTTTTTGCCCTGGAAATGTGAATGTGAAGGGGCAAGGCCCCAAGCTCCTAGTATGCAGCGGTTCTGGCTGGAGACTGTGACCCAGAGCTCCAGGTACTCACTGCTCAACTCTGGTCTCCTGTGTGAGCCCCTGTGTGCTGGATAATAGGTGCTTGCAACACAAGTCTGGGAGGGCAGTCACATCCAACTTCCCACCGTCTCACCAGGCGCATGCTCAGTCTCTGCCGCTCCCCAGCATCAAACTCTAAAAGGATAGGAAGGTAGTGGGGTACCCAGAAATAGAGAAACCAGAGGAACAAAAGACAGGGCACTGGGCCTGGTGTGCAGATGGGACAGGGGAGGAAGGAAGAAATCAAGACCTCATTGAGATGGTGCAGCTGCTGCAGAGGCCCATATTGTGGCTGTGCCTGGAATAATTAAAAATACAATCACCACTGTCAGCAGTTTGCCTCTTGGGTCCTAAAGAATTGAAAGCAGCATCTCAAGGAGGTATCTGCATTCCCATATTCATAGTGGCTTTATTCTTTATAACTAAAGCATGGAAGCAACCCAGTCCACCGATGGATAAATGCATAAACAAACATGCCCTGTGCATACAGTGGAATATGACTCAGCCTTAAAAAGGAAAAAAGTCTGACACATGCTATGTGATAGGTGAGCCTTGAGACATTATCCTAAGTGAAAAAAACTGTCACAAAATGACAAATACTATATGAGACCCCCTTATTTGGAACACTTAAAATATCCAAGTCATAGAGACAAAATAGAATGGTAGTTGTGGGGGCTAAGGAGAGAATGGGAGTTTAATGGGGTCACGGTTTTGGTTTTATAAGATGAAAACCCTTCAGAGATGGATGGATGTGATGGTTACACGACATTATGCAAATATTTAAAGTCACTGAATGAACGATACCCTTAAAGCAGTTAAGACAGTAAATGTTGTCTGATGTATATTTTACTATGTTATGGTTTAGAGCTAGTGTCCCCCAAAAGTCTCATGTGTTTAGGAGTGACTGGACCATGAGGTCCTCCATCAGTGGGTTCCTCCATTAACTAAATGTGCTGATAGGAGGTGAGGTTTGGTTGGTGGTGGGGTCCTGTGGGTGTGACCCGGAAGGACACACTTTTGTCCCTGGCTCCTCCTGCTATCTGCTTCCTGGCTGCCCTGCAGTTAGCAGTTCTCCTCCACCCAGCCCTTTCACCATATGTTTCTGCCTTGGAGCCAGCCCACCATGGACTGAACCCTCCGAAAAGGCATAAGCTAAACTTACCTCTCCTCCTGGAGGTTTTGGGTGTTGAGTACTTTGTCCCAGGGACAAGAAAGTGCCTAAGATGTACCACAGTTTTTTTAAAAAAAAGTTTCGAACTGTGAAAAGGCAGAAAAAAAGTTTGACAAGAAATGTAAACTAAATTGCAAGGGCAGCAACTGAAAACAATGAATAAATCAAAGCCTAACATAGAAAGAGAAGCTCTGGAGGTAAATGACCAAGGTAGAAAGGACCTAGGAAATGAAACAGATCTCTGTTCACATTCCCTGGAGCTGCCTCACGGAACAAAAGCCATGCAAGGCACAGGACTGAAACAGGGCTTGCTCTTCCTCTGACGTACAGGTCTCCTCACCCCTCCAATCTATCCCATGACCCCAGGCCTCAAACTGTGCCTCAGCTTTTTCCATCTGTAAAATGGGGATAATCTCTACCTAACAGACTTCTAAGGCTTACACTACTATATGAGATGTGCTTACAACTGTGACTGGCAGGTGGGATTCACTCAAAAAATATTAACTATGATGCTTTTCATCACTGTCAGCTGCACTTTTTAATGCTCCAAGTATAAAATGTGGGGAAGAGAAAGTAAAACTGGAAGAGGCCAAATACTTGTCAAAGACCACGTAGCAACTACATGTTGGAACCAAGATTCAAACTCATATCTGCTAGACCTAAAGCCCAGCTTTTTTCTATGGTGTTAAATCCATCTCCCTGGTTTATTGTGTCCTTGATAACTCTGTAATGTGTGTGGAAAGCTGCGGTGGGCTACGCATGGCTACAGAGTCAGGTCCTAGACTCCAGGTCCTCTTTGTCAACCATGTGATCTGGAACAAGCCAGTTTCATTCTGGACCTCAACTTGCCTGAGTAAAATGAGTCACAGCACTCGAATCTGAGGGGTTTTGTGTCCTCATAATAATAAAGCCACAACAGGGAAACTGCTGACACAGTGCACATTCTGTTTTTGACAAAAAGCAAAACAAAACAAAAAAATCAAATGCCAACTGTGGTGGCACATGCTCTTTGTAATCAAGCTACTCAGAAGGCTGGGGCAGAAGGTTTGCAAACTTGAGGCCAGCCAGGGAAACTTAGCAAGACTCCATCTCAAAACAAAAAGGGCTGGGGTTGTAGCTCAGTGGTACATGCTTGCCTAGCATGCATAGTCCCTGGGTTTCATCCCTGGCACCAGAAAGAGAGAAAAAGAAAGAGAGAGAGAGAGAGAGAGAGAGAGAGAGAGAGAGAACTCTGAATGTGTTTCCTGGCTGGGACAGTTGTGGTGACTCACACCTGTCCCAGCACATAGGAGGCTGACGCAGGAGGATCACCATGAGTTCAAGACCAGCCTAAACTGTGTAGTGAGACCCAAAACTAAACCTTCTTCCCTGTGACTACTTTCTTCAGGCTGCCTAGGGCATCATTTCTACCACAGTCTTCCGAAATACCTTTCTGTCCTTTGCTTATTCTTTGTGCTTCTGTTTACTTTCCCTGGAAGCTTCTATCCTTTTCTGTAGCTCTGGTGCATGTGTTCAGTTCATGCCTAGATCTATGCCTTTACCTGGGCCTGTAAATGGAGAATTAAAATAGTATGTATCTCATTGCAAGGTCCAACCCCAAGCAGAATGGTGGAGCCTGTCTTTAACTTCCTCCATTTTTGTGCTCCAGCGTTCTGTGGCCTCTCTCCTCACAAGCCCTGGAACCTGAGGCCCTTGGGCTTTCTTCTCCCCTAACCGAACCTGATCTCTGGTTGGAATCTGAAATTCCTTTTCGCTCAGGTGAGAGTGAGAGATAACCACTTCAGAGCCTTCCAGGAAAGTACTGATGAGCTTCCTTGAGTCTGGCCTGCTGCTGCCCTGCCAAGTTTCACACTGATGCATATTCAGAGGGAGGGTGCCTGCTCCCCTACCCAGGGTCCTCCCTGGTTATAGAAGTCCTGCCACTGGTACTTTCCTGGACATCAAACAAGCCCAGGCCATGTCCTTGGAAGGCCTCCTTACCTTTTGGGTGATAGCATAGTCACAATTGTCAAGCCTACATCTCTTATCTTTGTATCTCAAAGGGCTTTGGAAATGTTAATTAATAGAAGATACCATCTAAAACACTGACTTTCAAGAGGCCACTCCCCAGCTGCAACTACAATTCATTTCCCACTTTCTAGGCTCCATTAAGAAAGAAGTCCAAGGTTTCTAATCCCCATGTCAATCCTTGATGCATTGCAAGGGTGAATGGCCCAGTGGTTGGGCTGCAGTTTTAGTGCAGTTCCTAGCTGATATCCAGATGCCACTTCATTGTATTCGACACATACATCAGCACATGGCTTTGAGACAAAGCCATGCATGACAAAGATAAGTTAGTACATATCAGTTATATCCATCAATGTAAATGATCTCAACTCACCAATAAAATGAAGCAGACTGGCAAAGTGGATTAAGAAACAAAATCCAACAATATGCTGTGTACAAGAAACAGATTTAACTCAAAGGAAATTCATTTACTAAAAATCAGTGATGGAAAGCAATACTCCATGTTGACAGGAACCCAGAAAAAAAGTGGGGATAGCTATGCTGCTTGCGGACAATGTGAACTAGTGAGCACCCAGCTATGTAAGACAAATCTTAATAGACATGAAAAATCAAATAAACAATAATACAGTTATAACTGGGGATCCTAATACCCCATTATCACAAAAAGGCAGATCAACCAAACAAAAAGTCAGCAAAAATTAACAGAACTGGCACCATGCACAGACTCACTGGGGGAGAGCCAGACACCAGCCCTCTCCTGTGAGTCTGCGCCATTCATGGACTAAAGGAGAGGAGAGCATGAAGTCAACAAGAAGCTAAGACCTCCTGTGAGTTGGCACCATGTGCAGGCTGACTGGGGGAGAGCCAGACGCCAGCCCCTTCCAGCATGCAGGCATGGAGACAAGAGCCAGCGTTCTCCCCCCCGCCCGGCCCTCCCATAACTGATGAGCTGATCTGGAGAAACACCAGCTGTGATGATAGCTAATGAGGTAAAATACAGCTTAACATTTGTAGTGTTCAGTGTTTCACTGACTTGGCAGGCCTAAAGCCAGTAGTCTAAACATCTATTCAGAGGATAACAATACGCAATGTAGCATATACGGGCAAATCTCCTTCTGAAGGTGGTGGCCATTGTTAATTCCCTATTATCTTGTTTTGAAATCCTATAACATTCTCATTGTTTTGTTTGGTTGGGTTTTATTCTGTTTTATCTTGTTTGATATTGTTGTGTCTGATGGCATGAGCAGCTGTTTTGAAGATAAGATATATTATGGTAGCCATTTTGGATTTATTATTATCTTGTTTTGAAGTCCTGTATCACACTCATTGATTTGTTTTTATTGGTTCTATTCTGTTTCTGTTTTGTTTGACTTTCCTAGATCTCAAGGTATGAGCAGCTATTTTGGAGATCGAACTCACAACCACACACTTGTAAGGCAGGTGCTTATGCCACTGAGCTAAATCCCCAGCCCAGAGCAGCTATTTTGAAGAAAACAAGAGGCATTATGGTATCATTGCTGAATTCCAATTACTTTGTTTTGACTTTGTATGACTTACACTGTCTTATTTTGATTAGATTTATTGTTTTATTTTGCTTTATTTTATTCTCCCTAAAATAAAAGTTTAAAAGAAGAAATAACGAAACTGAATCAAACTTGTGAACAAATGGACTTAGTAGATGTGTAGAGTGTTATACCCAACAATATCAGAATACACATTCTTCTCAGCTGCACATGGGATGCTCTCTAAACTAGACCACATACTAGCCCATAGAGCATGCTTAAGTAAATGCAAAGGAATTCAATTAATCCCACGCATATTATCTGATCATAGCACAATAAAATTGGAAATTAATGACAAAAAACCCCATAAGAACCCCATAAACATATAAAAATTAAATAACACTCTCCTAAACAACCAATGGGTCACAGAAGAAATTAAACAATATGTACAATCAAACAAAAATGCAAATACAACTTACTGGAACCTGTGGAACACAATAAAAGTGGTCCTCAGAGGGAAATTTATAGCAGTAAATTCCCACATCAGGAAAATGGAATGAACACAAATAAACAACTAATGCTATGCCTCAAACTTCTAGAAAAAGAAGAGCAAGTCAAGCCCAAAGCCAAAAGAAGGGAAGAAATTATAAAGATCAGAGCAGAAATCAATGCAATTGAAACTAATACAATACAATACAATACAAAGAGAAAACAATACAAAGAGTTGGCTCTTAGAAAGAATAAATAAAATTGATACACTCCTAGCCAACTTTATCAAAAAGAGGAGAGAAAAAATTCAAATCCATGCAATAAGAAATGAAAAGGGTGAAGTAACTACAGACCCCGTGGAAATACAGATTATCAATACCTACTTTGAAAACCTTTACTCTCATAGGTTCTATAACACAGAAGAAGTGGACAGATTCCTAGAAACATATGAATTACCAAAGCTGGATCAAGAAGATGTAAAACTGCCGAATAACCTAATTTCAGTTAATGAAGCTGAGAAAGTAATTATAACCTTACCAACAAAGAAAAGCCCAGATCCTGATGGAGTCACTGCTGAATTCTACAAGAAATTTAGGGAAGACTTAATTCCAACACTCCTCAAACTCTTTAATGAAGTTGAAAGGGAAGCAAGTCTCCCTAACTCATTCCTGGAAGCAACTATTACCCTAATACTAAGACCAGAGAAAGACCCAACCAAAAAAAAAAGAACTACAGGTCAATTTCCCTAATGAACACTGATGGAATAATACTCAATATAATACTGGCAAACAGGATGCAGCAAATCATCAAGAAGATTATACAGCACAATCAAGTGGGATTCACCCCAGGAATGCAGGAGTGGTTCAACATATGCAAATCAATAAACATAACACATCATATCAAAAGAAGCAAAGACAAGAATCACATGATCATTTCAATAGATGTAGAAAAAGCTTTTAACAAAATCTAATGCTTATTTGTGATAAGAACCCTATGGAAAATCAGAATAGATGGTCTTTACCTCAATCTGACAAAAGCCATAAGGCAACAGCCAACATCTTACTAAATAGACAAAAATGAAAACTTTCAACCTAAAATCAGGAACAAGACAAGGATGTCCATTATCATCACTCCTACTCAATATAGTTCTTGAAACATTAGCCAGAACAATTAGACACAAGAGAGAAATAACAGGAATAAGGATAGGAAAGAAAGAAGTTAAATTATCATTATTTGCAGATGACAAAACTCCATTGAAAGACTTCTAGATGTAATAACCAAATTCAGTAATGTAGCTGGATACAAAGTCAACACTCAACAATTAATAGCATTCCTATAAACAAACAACAAACTCACTGAGAGAGAAATAAGGAAAATCATACCCTTCACCATGGCATCCAACAAAATGAAATACTTAGGAATCAATCTAACAAAGAAAGTAAAAGATCTACACCCTCAAAATTATATTACTCTGAAACAAGAAATTGAAGAAGATTTCAGAAAATAGAAAGACATTCCTTGTTCATAGATAACATGAACAAACGTTGTGAAAATGGCCATTCTCCCAAAATTGTTATACAGATTTAATGCAATTCCAATCAACATACCATTAACATACCTCACAGATCTAGAGAAATCATTCCTAAAATTCATCTTCAATCAGAAGAGACCTAGAATAGCAAAGGCAATTCTGGGCAATAAAGGCAAGGCAGGAGACATCATGATCCCTGACTTGAAATTATACTACAAAGTTACTATGATAAAATCAGCATGGTACTGGAATAAAAACAGACCTGAAGATCAATGGGATAGATTAGAAGATACAGCCACAACTACAAACACACTCAACCACCTTACTTTTGATAAAGGGACCAAACATGTTCACTGGAAGAAAGATAGTCTCTTTAATAAGTGGTGCTGGAAAAACTGGCATTCTATATGCCAAAAACTAAAACTGGACTCATGTCTATCACCATGCACTAAACTAAAGTCAAAATGGATCAGAGATCTAAATATTAAAAACAGAAACACTAATTCTGCGGGACAAAGTAGGTAAAAATCTTGATGACATAGGAGTAGGCAGAGAGTTCCTGAACAAAAATCAAACTATACAGGAAATACTTCCCAGAATCAACAAATGGGATCTCATCTTACTAAAAAGTTTTTGCAGGTCAAAGAAATCTCCAACGGAATGAAAAGAAAACCCACAAATTGGGAAGATATCTTAGCCAACTTTCCCCCAGACAAAGAACTTCTATCTAGAACTATATAGAATTTAAAAGAACTAGGCCCCCAAAATTCAAAGACCTAATCCAAAAATAGGCATCTGAGATAAATACACACTTCTCAGATGAAGAAATACTAACGGCAAATAAATATATTTTAAAATGTTTAGCATCATTGGTCATTAGAGAAATGCAAATTAAAACAACACTGAGATTCCACCTCACTCCAGAAAGAATGGCCAAGATCAAGAAATCAACCAATAGCAAATGCTGGAGGGGCTGTGGGGAAAAAGGATCTCTTTTGCACTGTTGGTCGGAGTACAGGCTGGTGCAACCACTGTGGAAATCAGTGTGGAGTTTCCTCAGAAAGCTAGGACTAGAGGTTCCATTTGACCTGCTTCTGGGCATTTTCCCAGAAGAACAGAAAACATCATACCTCAGCAATATATATGTACTGATGTTTATAGCAGCATAATTTGTAATAGCCAAATCTTGGAAACAACCCAAATGCCCTTCAAATAAGGAATGGGTAAGAAAGATGTGGTATTTGTATACCATGGCATACTGCTCAGCTATAAAGAAAGATTGCATCAAGGCTTTCATATGCAAATGGACACAATTTGAGACCACGCTCATAAGTGAAATAAATCAAACTCACATGTTTAAATACTGTCTCCCTAGTGTAAGAAGCTGAAGGAGCAAATAAGATCCAAAATCTACAATAAATATTATGTATGGTTAAGAAACTGCTCAAAGGGAAAAAGAGGAAAGAAGGAAAGGAAAAGGAAAATGACACAAATCTGTGTGTGTGTGTATATATATATATATATATATATATATATATATGGTAGCTAAGATGGCTCTACTGCTAGTTATATGAGTTTTTGGAAGAGAACAGTTAATATTCATAGGATTAGATCAATTTCGCATGTCTATATCTGGTGATCTAAGCAACCCTTCTGAAGATAACAATATCCAATATAAAACCATTGTTAAATTCCTATCATCTTGTCTTGAAAGCCCATATTGCTATTGTTTTGAGTTTGTTGTTGTTGTTTCTTTCTTTTGCTTTTTCATTTTTCTTTTCTGTCTTTTTTTTTCTCTTAAATTAAAAAAAAAAAGAAAGAAAGAAAATAGAACAGCAAATCATGGATGAGGTCCACGACTGGGCACTGGCTGAATGGAGCAGTCAGTGCCAGCTGACCCAGAAGTGCCAGGCTGGGCCAGGCGTAAGCGGGAGCCAAGTGCCAGCCCTGGAAAGGGAGGGGCACTGGTGGAAGAGGAGCAGGGACCAAGAAGCAACCAACTAGAAGAACAGGTTTTGGTCAGGACACATCAGCAGCCCCGCTGGCCAAGCCGAGCACGTTGACAGCATGAAGAAGTCACGGTGACAAGCAGAGGCCCCTGGGTTCCTCGGGGCTGGAAATGCTGTGAGCAGAGGTCCACACGCCTCACTCCTTGCCATGTGCTCAGAGCCTCCACTGCGTTTGGCAGGCACGCAGTGAGGTCTCCGTAGACGCTAGCTGTCCTCACCACTGTCAAAGCTGGCAGAAGCCCACGGGTGGGTGAGTTTAGGCAAAGGGCGAGACAGACTCGGTTTGCACGCAGAGGATGAGTGAAGGCCTGGGCCTGCCTCACAGCGCTGGTACTCAGCCCTTTTAGCCAGACACACCTCAGCCCTCTGCTCTGTCTCCTTCCTCACAACCTGTAGGAGTTTCCTGTGGGTGCTGAAGCAAATTACCACAAACTCGGTGTCTTAAAAACAACAGAAATTTATTGTCTTAAAGTCCTAGAGGTCAGAATCCAATATCTCAGGGCCCAAACCAAGGGGCCAATAGGGCCGCGAGTTCTCTATTGGGGTGACGCTTCCTCACCTCTCCCAGCTCGTGGGAGCTCAGTGCTCTGCTGCTCCTGGCTGCGTCACCCCTCTATCTACCTCTGTCTTCTGGGGCCGTTTCTCCTCTGTGTCTCCTCCATGTTTCTCCCTTCTGTTAGTCTTTTGTAAGAGTGCTTGTCGAATGGATTTGGGTCCACCCAAATCATCCAGGGAGAGCTCCTGTCTAGATCTTTAACTCGATTACATTTGCAGGGACCCTCTTTCCAAGAAGTTACGTGCACAGGTCCCAGGATGTGGGTGTCTCTTTCAGGGGCTCTCATTCTGCTCAGCAACCCCACCCCCTCAGAAATGTACCTGTCCTGTGCTTCATTCCTCTATTGTCAGGGACATGGTAAACTTTAGGAGCAAAAATGCTAATGATTTAGCATTTTTATGCTAATGCTGATGATTATGATTTGCTAATGCAAATGCTAATGATTTAGCACCCCATTTTAGCAGAGAATTCCTAAAGACTTAGGGCATTGGGTAAGAGAACAGCTCTGTAGTGGCTGGAATTTTATGCCTCTGCAGAAGACAACTTTCGGAAAGGGCTTTGTATTAGTGCACCTCCCATGAGCTTTCAGCTACTGGGGCCTCTGCCCATTTCCCCCCACCTGAAATCATAGGAGAGTGAGAAGTACTTTTTAACCATTTCTTCTCTTCCCAGCACTCTAAATAACTTTTACTTCTTTATTCTTCATTATTCTTAAAATTATTTTTAATTTTTATTCTGAAAAAGTATTCTGCATTTTCCCGCCTTATACTTACTGGTAGCCCTGCACTGTGCTAAGTAGTTTATATGCCTCTTATTTGACCCTTGTAACATTCCCAATGAAGCAGATATTGTCATTATTGTGCTTTGCAAAGAGAGAAACTGAGGCACGAAATCAAAGAGCAGACCCGAGACTTGAGTCTGCGTTTGCCCCAAATGCTGTCTTTCCAGCAACTTCACTGGTGCAGCTCCCATAGATCTTTGAATGGAGCAGCTCTCGGACTGGACAGTTTAAGCAAGAGGGCCATGGGCCAGCCAGTGTGCCTGGACCCCGAGAGCTATGGTGGAAGGAAGCTGCTCGTGTGTTTCCAGGAACCCCGCGGTGACAGAGTGCAATGCTTGACTTGGAGCTGGGCATGGGTGCCCACTCCACCGACACTCCCTTCTCCTCCTGGCAATGTTAGAGGTACAGATATATAAAAGGACTGACCAGAAGCTCTCCCTCCTGGAATTTTCCTGTGAGCGCAGGGGAAAGAAAGAATGCAGAAGGGTACAATTGAGAAAACAAACAAGCCTAGCTGCTGTGAGGCCTTTGAGGTTCCTGCAGGTATTAGGTAACACTAGTATCCCGCTCGAGCCTCAGTGAGCTTTTGTCCGATTTCCTGCCTTTGCCATCGGGAAGGCAGGAATCTGACATTTATTTGAGCAGGTAGATTTTCAGATTATTTCTCCTTCATTATTAACCCTCCAAAGAATCCTCTGAGGAAGATGTCCCTGCCCCTCACGTTACAGGTAAGGCAAGGGGGCTCAGAGGGCCGAACTGGTTTGCCAAGGTCGTTCAGCTAGTCAGTGGCAAGGGAGGGGCGGTGGTTTATTCACTGTGGCCCAGCCATGCCCAGCATGGGGAGGGTGGGCAGGGGCTGCTGGATCTGAAGCTCTTATGCACTCTACCTTGGCTCTGAGCCCCACCGTGCAATCAAGCAAGACTCGGTCTCTCCCTTCGCCAGTCAGGTGGCCAAGTAGCTCATGCCTTTTCCTAGAGGTCATTAATGTGCCCCTGCCCAGAGGCTAGTGCTCAGCTTTACTCTGCCACATGACTCCACTGATGTCACCCTGCCTATCCCCGCATGATCGCCACCTGCCTCTCTACGTCCCTGGTCTCCTGAGCTTTGCCCTTAACCATGTAGGCTGTACCGCTGGTCTTGGTGACGTCTCCACTCCCTTCCTCAGTATACTCCTGTCCCTGCCACATTGCTCCAGGGAAAAGCAAACTGCAATCCTCCCAGCCACTGGTGTGTCAGGTGTGGTGGTGGCAGGACGATGGCCTCTGAAGATACCAGGCCTTAATCCCCCAAAACGGCACATGCCACACTGTAAGGAAGAAGGGGAACTAGATAAAGACATCACCCTGGGTTATTCAGGTGAACCCCGAGTGTAATCATAAGTATCCTTAAACATTAGAAAATGAGGAAGAAAAGGGAGAAGGAGAGAGCGAACGGTCACCAGAAAGTGGAAAAAGCAAGAAACAGATTCTTCCCTCCAGCACTCTGTGAGTGAGCCCTGTCCACACCTTGCTTTTGACCCAGAAGTGACGATTTAGGAATTTTGGATTCCAGAAACATGAGAGAATTTTTTTTTCTGTACTGGAAATCACCAGGGTCTTTACACTGAGCTACATTTCCCGCCCTTCTTTATTTTTCGTTTTGAGACAAGTTTTCTCTAAGTCATTTAATTACCCAGGCTGGGCTTGAACTTGAAACGTCCTGCCTCAGCCTCCCAGCATGCTGGGATTATGGGAGTGTGCCACCACGCCTGCCTGTTATTTTCAATGGCTAAACTTGTGGTAATTTGTTATAGCAGCCACAGGAAACTCACGTGGGCCCCAAAAGGATTGAACTGCTCTCCTGGTTTCTATCAGCCTCGCTAGTTTTTTTCAACTGCTGTGTGTGCCTCACCTTTCTGGTTTCTTGGCCCTTCTTCTAAGAACCTGAACTAACAATCACCATTCCCTGAGTGTCTACTTCATGTCAGGCCCCAAGCCAAGAGCTCCACCTGGGCCACATTACTAACCCACACCATATCCCTGTGAGATGTGTCTTAAGGCTGGAAGAAACTAGAGAATTTTTCCATGACCACATAACAGCTAGAAAACACTGGAGTGTAAAAACATGTCTAGCCAACTTCAAGGCCTGTGGCCAGTGCCTCCCTGCTTAACTGGGGGCCTTGGCTAGTTGACTGACTCTCAGTTTGCATGTGTCTTTCTCTAAGAGCCTGCTGGCATTTCGTGCAATCACAAGCGCTTATTATGTGCCAGGCTTTGTGTTTAAGGCCTCACGTGCATTATTTTATTTTTATCACAAAGCAACCCCGTGAAGTGGAAGCTATGATTATACAACCTCCAGCGGTAGAAACAGCATCATGCCCCGGCCTCCTGGGGTCCCGCGTGGGTGTCATTTGCTCTGATCTGCCTGGCCTTCCATTTACACTAGCACCCTGGGCTGCAATTCCACTTGGATTCCATTCAGACTTCTGAAAGTCCTCTGTGTGGTTTGAGGCTTGGAGGACTTCTGTCAGGCTCATGTATGGAGTTTGCTTGCTAATTTCCAGAGCATTCAAAACACCCACAGTGCCACATAAATATTCCACTGCCCAAACATTCACAAACACCCTGCCCATATTATCAGAGCCTCTCTACCTGGCCCTCTCTGCAACCCCATCCTCATCAGAAATGAAGCAGTTATACTGCGACATTTGTATACTAAAAACATTTGCAAAATGTAAATTATTATAACACAGTATTATGATGATGGTAATATAACATTGAGAAAGAAGAAAGCTATTAATGATTTCACTAAAATATGTATTCTAAGCCTTTTTTAAAAAATGCATCTTAGTGGAAGTAGGTGGAAGGCGTAAAGCCAGAGAATAACAAGAGAATGAGATAGAAAGCAAGATTGTCTATATTTATAAACCCCGAATGTCTAAATTGATTTCTTTTCTTTTTTTTAAGAATCCATGGTAATTTTCATGCTTTCATACGAAGTGCTGGAAAACTTAATTGAAACGGCAGTCTATGCAGCATGGCCAGGAGAAAACAGGTTGTCTTTGGAAGTGAATTAGGATTTCCTGAATTTCCTGGCTCATTTTGCTTGTTTTTAGGCTTCTGGAAGGGAGCAAAATCCAACCAATGGGACAAAGAACTGTCCAAGGTTGTTGCTCTACACAGTAATAAAAAGAGAACGGAGACAGGAGTCAGGGAAGTTGGGTTTCACTCCTAGCTCTCACTCTCATTTGCTGTGTGAACTTGGACAAGTCACTTGTCTTCTCTGGGCTTGAATTTTTCTCATCTGTAGGTGATTTCAATGATACCTTCTAATTCCACGAAGACATTTCTAAACTAAAAATAGCATCACAGCTATGTGTTTCATTTTGTATTTGCTTTTCTTCGCCAATCAGCTAAGAGGAAGAGGTAGGCAGACATGGTCCTGGCTGAACACATACATTTATTCCAAAAGCAAAACTACATAGCCATTTGGTCAAACAAACAAACCTTTTCTCCTCTGACAAGAGGTCTGTCACACTGGCATTCCAAACTCAAAGGAACTGCTCTCAGAACAGCGGCCAGAGCAACCTGGAGAGGAGAGGAGGGTCTCCCTGACCTCCATCCGCACCCCTTTCAGTGAAGCACTCCCAGAAAGCCAGAATCTGAATCGTCACTAAGCCTGCAAAGTAAACACCATCCTCTGCAAAAGCCCCAGCAAACAGTCCCTGTGCTCCTTTAAAATGACACCTTTCCTGGTCCCTCATTCCATGGGGGCCTGCTGTAATATATGAAAACAAACCCAGAACCCAAACCCAGAAGGCTCTGGAATTGAGAGTATCTCCAGACTTGAGAGTATCAATAAGCATTTCTTGCCCTAAATATTTATCATAGGTACTGCAAATTTTTATCATGTCACTCATTCTTGCTAATGAATATGCTGCTTCATTATTAGGGCAAAGCTGCCTCTTGTGTCTATGTCTTTTGTAGTTATTTGTTTTGTTTTCTGAGACAGCATCTCACCATATTGTTTAGGCTGGCCCCAAACTCACAGCGACCCTCCTACCTTAGCTGCCTGAGATTACAGGTGTGCACCACCACGCCTAGCTGGTGTGTATGTCTTGAATCCCAACCTTGCTGGTGAATTCTTCGGAGCAGAAATTCCAGTTGTTTGGTTTCCAAGCTCAAGAAGGAGTTGGATGCACAGCTGAGCCAAGACTGAGCCAAGCTGGCTTTACCAGAAGCCAGTGGAGGTCTAAACACATGGGGGGACCCCCTTTATACCATCCATGCAGGGACCCCCTTTATACCATCCCTTCCTGCAGAGCAGTGCTTCCTCCTGAGTGGCTGAAACCTTGGGGAGTGTTAAGGGAACTGTTATTTCTCTCCTTCACAGCCCTGATTAGTCAAAATCTCATTCTGAACTTTCCAAATAATGACAATATGACAGCAAGGAGCACTTTCTGTGACGGGTCCTCATGATGATCCTATGAGACAGTTATGATATATATATATATATATATATATATATATATATATATATACATATATATATATAATTTTTTTTGTACTGGGGATCGAACTCACAACCTTGCACTTGCCAGGCAGGTGCTTATGCCAGTGAGCTAAATATCCAGCCCCTCTTTATATATCTTTTAGGGGAGGTTCTAGTGCTTGTTTTGAGACAGGTTCTCATTATGTAGTCCAAGCTGTCCTGAAACTCACAACAATCCTCCTGCCTCAGGCTCCCAAGTACTGGGATTACAGGCATGCAGCACCACACCCACCTTATTATTCCCATATTAAGATGCAAAAGTTGAAACTCAAAGTATATAGCTGAGAAATGGTAGATTCAGACCAAGGCTGGCTGACTTGGATCCTGTTTTATGCTGTTGTAATGCATAGGATAGGCTGCTTCACAAACTACAAATCTCTTGAGAGCAGAAACTCTGTCCTACCTGATTTCTCGCAGGCCTCCAGGGGTCCTGTGCAGTGAGGGACCCTCCGTACCAACCAGCCCAGTGCAGGCAGCACCCCAGGTGAGAGTAACTGGGGAGGCTTTGGAGATCTGCTACTGGCCTGGCCCATTTAAGGGGTACTCATAGGCACAGAGGCTCCCCCAGCCAATATTTGGAAGCTTCCAGAAAGCCCTAGGCAAGAAAGTGGCTTTCTCATCTCTAAGAGAACTCTCCAAGGAGTAACAAAGCATGCAGACACGGTGAGGGTGTAGGGGCGGCCATGGAACCAACCCTAATGCTGTGTCCTTATCATTGGTGGCCCCTGGGGAGCCAGTGTTGCTCTTCACAAAACAACAGCTCACGTGTTGCCCTGGCTGACGTCCAGTTCAGAAATATGTGCAGAGCTCAACTTTTTCCCCACCTTCTGTGGTCTGTGGAGTTTTCCTTCCTCTTCCTGAACTAAAGATCTGAAGGACTGAGGGCCCCACTGTCCTAATGGCTCGTGTCTCAGTGTTTTATTTGTAAATCACATCTTTGGAACAGAGAAAGAACATATTTCCCATATGACTGAGATGTCAGCCTGGAACTAAAGGCCTTATTTTAGCCATTGTTAGTTTTTCTGAGTTTGAGGACACAAATAACCTTGATCATGTAGGAAAATGCATCTCTGACTCTAACTCCTCTCTGATCCTGGAAGAGATCCTGAAAAGAAGGAGGTTGGTACTGGGTATGGTGGCACATGCCTGTAATCCCAGCACTCAGGAGGCTGAGGCAGGAAGATTGCTGAAGTTCAAGGCCAACCTCCTAAACTACATGGCAAGACTCTATCTCAAAAAAAAAAAAAAAAAAAAAGAAGGCTGGCAGCATGCTGGTCACTGATAACTTCCAAAGTGACTTTGGAGACATCAGGACTTGGACATAGAAGAGTCTGCTCCTCTTCAAGGAGGTTACACCTACCACAGCAGAGTGTTTGTCAATGTCCTTGCTACCCGTCAGTCCTGGATGGCATTCGTGAGTAGAAGTCACACTCCTGACCCTCTGGGGGTATCCTGAAAGTTTGCTGGGATATCTGTCATACTCAGGTTAGGTCCCTGAAACAGAGACAGATACTTACCCGGGCCCCGCCCCATCTCAGGCCCCGCCCCATCTCAGACCCTCCCTGTGCCCACACCTGTCAAAAATAGTGGCTGCCTTTTTAAGAAGTACTCACTCCCGTTAGGCCAAATGTGTTTTAATTTACTGAATGCTCATGACAATCTTATGTGCAGATTTTGCCTCATTTAGGGTATGAGGAAACTGAAGCTTAGCATGATCAAGAAATGTGCTTTAGATTATTTTTATAGGGGGAAAAAGAGAGAGAGAAAGACTACAAAGCAATGCATTATGTTAAAAGGATATATCTTTATTTAAATAGTAATCCTAGAATTTCATGTATTTTAATGTATTGGATCATGTGATTGTACCTGAGTACACTATTTAATGGTTCCCTTTTGTGTTCATTTATGGTAGATTTCTAGCTAAGAGATCACATGCCATTATGGCACACTGAATGAATGAGGTTTTGAGGCAGATTAAGCAGTGACAAGTTACAGAATTGCTTCCTCATCAACTCACACAACACACAGCAGCAGAGGCCTGTGGGCTCACAGGGCCTTCCCTATGGTTATCACCCTCGAGTTGGGAGCACACATCCACTCCCCCTGTCTGTGTCCAGCATTGCACACCGAATTGACTCATCCTATGTAGATCTAGCTATTTGGCTGTTAAACTGCTTTGGTTCCCAGTGAGAATTGCTGGAAAGGTTTTTGTTGCTGTTGTTGTTGCTATTGGAGTTTTTTTGTTTCTTTGGTTGGTTTGGTTTTGGTTTTGGTTTTAGTCCCCCTTACCTATTCTTCTTTACTGCTGATGTAATGAATAATTAGAAATACCTCCTAGGGATCTTCTCATTTTCCTAGTTAAAAGAAGAAACTTCAACAAAAAAGCCAGAAACCTGGCTCAATCAACGCTCCATAGGAGTAGCACATCAAACTGGTTTATAAGAAGGAAGAACACCAGAGTTTAAGTGTGCTGCACCATTAGAAACAGTGGGAGAGGAGGGAGCATAGAAAAAGTTGTACAATTAAGAGGCACAGGTTAGGAGATTATAGAAACAAATCCAACTATCAGTAGTCATAATAAATGTAAATGGGTTGAACTTGCCTACCATAGATACAGGAAATATTAGATTTTAAAATGTTAGAGTTGGAGATTTAGCTCAGCAGCATAAGTGCCAGCCTGGCAAACATGAGGTCGTGTGTTCAATCCCTGGTACCAAAAAAGATGTGAGAACCAAGCTGGGTGTGGGGGCGCACTCCTGTAATCCCAGCACTCAGGAGGCTGGATCATTGTGTGTTCGAGACCAGCCTGGGCTACAAAGTGAGGCCAAAACCAGCCTGAACTGCATAGAGACCCTGTCTCAAAAAGACCTGGGGAAAAAGTGGTAGAGTCAGATACATGCTTTTTAAAAAGAGATTTGCAAAACTAGAAGGTTCCAGAATGACAGAAAGTAAAAGAGAAAAGAATTGGCAATACCGTCTAACAAAGTTAAGGTAGCTCCATTAACATCCAACAAATGAATTTAAGACAAAAGCATTAGCAGGGATAAAGTGAGTCACTGTACTCTGCTAAAAGTTTGAATTCATCAGGGAGATGTAGCAACTCTAAACTTGTATGTACTTGATAACTTATTTTCAAAGTTTGTAATCTAAAATGTGATGAGACTTCAATCATGTTTCAAACATTGAACAGCAGTAAAAATAAATAATTGAGGGAGGAAAAGGACAGGGAACCAATGTATGTTGAGGACTTATTATTTGCCAAACCTGTGCCAAATGCTGGGAAAGCAAGGATGTGCAGATGTAGTTTCTGCCTTCATGAACCTCCGAATACAAATAGTTCGTGTATAATGTGATCAAGGGTAGGCAAGGGATAAAGGGATATGCTACCGGCCAGAGAGGTGGGATCTAGCAAGGAGTCTATCTGGTCCAAGAGTGGGAAAGGAGACAGGTGGAATAGTGCACACCTGTGATCCCAGTACATAGGAGGCTGAGGCAGGAGGACCACGAATTCAAGTCCAGCTTGGGCTACACACCAAGACCCTGAAGGGGAAGGAAGTTGGGACAGATAGAAACTGGGAGATGCTGGAGAAGTCATTTGAAATAGTCTTAAAGAATGAGTGAAAGGTCGTCAGATAGGACAGAAGAGAGAGGACCAAGGAGAAGGATATGCCATGCCACACAGAGGAATTATCACACCCCAAAAGCCAGAGATGAGAACACATAGACTGTGGAGAGAGCTAAGCACTGGATAACCACACTGAGAAAGAAAAGTTAGAACAATTGCAAAGTTAAAGATTTCACGTCCCTGAAGCCTTATTTGCGTGTATGGGTGTTGTTGTTGTTTGTTTTTGAGACAGGGTCTTGTATGTAGTTCAGGTTGGCCTCGAACTCACTGTGTAGCCCAGGCTGGCCACCAGCTCTTGGCATCCTCCTGTCTCAGCCTCCTGGAGTGCTGGGATGACAGGTATGCATCACCACACCTGCTAAACCTGAGTCTTCTTCACATTAACCTGTATTAGAAAGAGCTGAAATCCCTCTTTAGTATAGAACAAAAGCCACTAGAAAAGCAATACTAATCACATGGGAGGTGGGAGGAATAAAAAATGAAAAGGCTGTTTGTTTCATTTTCCTTGACAAATCCTGCCTCGAAGATTTGCTGACTTCCAGGCTGATTCACTCTGACGATGTCATTTTAGTCTCCGATGATTGCACACCCCAAACAATCATGTGACTAAATACCCGCTGGCTGTCACCAGGAGGCCTAAACTCCAGAGGTAGGAGCGTGGCTCAGCCTCGGTGTGTTGTGAGCAAAGCCACTTCGGCGCCTCGGTCCTATAATTACAACCTGACTCTCTCCACGTCATAGAGGAGAAAGAAAAACAAGTGTGGAAACAGTTCCACCAAAGTGCTCTGACCTGACACAATGGATTTCAGTTGGCAAAGAGAAAAGAAGATCCAGTTTGACAAAGGGAACCAAGGATGGCTGTGCAATGGGGCTGAGTCAAGAGTCTCATCTGTGCGTTGTCAGTTTCTACCACGAGGGAGAATCTGCTCGGCTACGAGCAAACACCATAGAGAGTAGCCAAAAAGTCTCAGGAAATAACACGCACTTCAGAGGGAACTGCTTTTTTTTTCCACACAAAATTGCATCTCTAGAATTTGGATTCCATTTTTTGCTGATATTTTTTACTAAGCAATTATCTGACGTGGAACAAAAAGTGACTCCTATCTGACCCTTTTTTATATTGGTGATGAAAACTGAAAACAGTTTTCAAGGGGAGGTTGGAGAGATGGAGCAGGGGTCATCTTCTTTACTGGTTTCATAAAAACTGTGCTTTTCAGCATGTTAAGCCTGATTTTTGCTTAAATCACAGCAGGAAGCTTTTTCTCCATCAATACGGGTGGGGAACAGGCTTTAGCCCCTGCCCCTATACCTCTCCAGCCATCCACGTTGACGTCCGCCCTGCAAGGACTTCCATTTCCTCTTTTCCTGTCTGCTCTGGCTTTCTTGGTCCATTCCTTAGCTCCTCTCTTGCCCAACACGGAGTGGCAGAGATTATGCAATCAGGTGCTTTCCCCGGGGCTGCTGCTCTACCCTAGCAATCCTGCAAGCAGGTGTCAAGCACCTGTCAAGTGTGCTGTCCTGGAGGCTGATCGGGCTAAACAGACAGAAGCCCTGCTGTCCTGTCTCTGTGCCATGTTCGAGGGCTGAGGGCCATCATGGGCGGCCTCTGGGGGAAGCGCCATGCGAGCTGAGATCTGAGCAATGGTCCTAGGGCAGCGAGCCTGAGGAGGGCAGCCGGTTCCAGCAGAGGGGACAGTCCAGGGCAAAGGCTGTGGGCAGAGCTGGCTGTGTTTCCCGGAACAGGAAGGCCGGGACAGGTGTCTTCAAGGGAAAATCCTCAGTGTGGATTAGGAGAAATGGAGGCTCAAAGATAGGAAATAAGAGACATAACATAAGGTGAAAGGCATCTTGTTCACAATCAAAAAGAGCTTCCTTCAGATACAGGAGAGAACTGAGATGAAGCTACCAGTCCAGAATGTGAGTAAAAGCAGGCCTTTCTTTATAGGTCTAAAGAGGGAGAGCCCAGGACACAAAAGAAAGCTAACTTCATGGAAGATCAGGGCGGATCGCCTGGAGCGGGCACGCAGACAGGTACACACATGCGTGCCATGAGAGTGGGCGCTTTCAGCCTGTGCCAAGTCGAGGGAGAGTTAAGTGTGTCTTTTTTTTTTTTTAATGCAGTAAACAAGAAGACAGGGAGCCCTGTTTTCAAAGACTGCGTTCCCAACACCTTTTTAATATTTGTTCTCTTGGCACAAATATAAAATTATATCCCTTCTTTTAAAAAGATTTGAGCCAGGCATAGTGGTGCATGCCTGTAATATCAGCACTTGGGAGGCTGAGACAGAAGGATTGCCATGAGTTAGTACCCAGCCTGGGCTACAAAATGAGTTCAAGACCAGCCTGGACTACAAAGTGAGACCCTGTCTCAAAAAAACAAAATAAATAAGTCAAGCCACACACACAAAAACAAAATAAATAGAAAGATTTGAAATTTCAAACTAACTACAGTGACTGAAAAGAATGCAAGATGGATCCAGAACATTTCTTCAAGTTACCTCTGCATGCTTCACGTAGGTCTTGGCCTGTGTCCTCCTGACACCTACAACTCCGTGGACTTTCTGGGAGACTCCACAGCCGATAAATGTGACCAGAGCTAAAGCCAGCTCCAGCTGTAAGTGCAGGTGAGCTGTGTTATGAAACAGGCTCCAGCCCTCCACCAAGGCCCCTTTAGTGTTTATACTCCGCAAACTGATCTCTCTCTATCCAAACATCGGACCATAGCAGTAAACGGGGTTATTGGCAAACATTTTTGTTCTTCTTTTCTCTTCAGGAATAGCCAATTGGAAAGGAACTATCGTCATTAGCCATTAAGTAAACGCAAATCAAAGCCATAGTGAAATACCACTTTCCATCATTACGATGGCTACAGTAAAAAAAAGACAGATAATAACAAGTGTTGGGGAGGATAGGGAGAACCAGAACATTTATGCACTGTGGTGGGATATAAAATGGTATAACTCCTTTCAAAACTCATCAGGTAATTAATTCTACAAACGAGTTAAAAATGGGGCTGGGGATGTGGTTCAGTGGTAAGGCACGTCTCTAGCATGCACAGACCCCGGGCTTGATCCCCAGCACCACAGATAGCCCCCCAAAAAAGGTAAACGTGAAGTTACTAATGACTAATTTCACCCCCAGGCATGTAAGGGAAATAAGCATTTATGTCCACAATATGTTTGCATAAAAACATGTACACAAATGTTTATAGCAACATTATTCACAATAACCGAAAAGTGGAAAAATTCAAATGTCTATCACCTGTGCAATGGATAATCAAAATGTACAGCCAAGGCCAGTCTGAGCTACATGGTGAGACCCTGTCTCCAAAAAAAAAAAAATCACATATCCTATGATGTCAATTATATGAAATGTCCAGACCAGACAAATCTATGGAGACCGACAGTAGTTGTTACCTGGGGTTGGTTGAGGCAGGGAAAGGTTTAAAGGGAAAGGGGAATTTCCCTTGGGGATGATAACAACATTCTAAAGTTGTGGTCATTTTTTAAAAATTGAGATGTATACTTAAAATGGGTAAAACGTATGTGTTTTTGTTTTTGTCTTTGTTATTTTTGAGACAGGGTCTTGCTGTGCAGTCCAAATTGGCCTCATACTCACTATATAGCCCAGGCTGGTCTTGAACTCACAATGACCCTCCTGCCTCAGCCTCCTGAGTGCTGGGATTACAGGATGAACCACCACCACTCCCAGCTAAAGTGTATGGTGTACAAGTGATATTCACTAAGCCACTGCCAAAAAACAACAAAAACTGTTCTAGCACCAGGGTGAGACTACAAATTAACTAAAGGACTGGAAGCCAATTAAGAATCATTGTAGCAACACGTGGAGGAGAAGGGAGCTAGACAGAGACAGAGACAAAGAGGAAACAGAAAGAACTGCTCTTACAGCAAAATGAAAAGTAAAATTTCAGCGTGATTATTTCTTTTTAGTTGCCAGCTAAGGTGAGATGCCTGCCACGCTAGTATCTGTTTCTGAATTCTGACCCCAGAGTTTTGTTAGGGTAATTTCTCCTTACCTTCTAGAGAGTTCTACCCTGAGACAGGCACGTGGTACAATGCTGAAAGACCATGTGGGCGCCTCCAGCCCTGGGACCAGCACTCCGCACTGTCTTACTCCACTCGTGCCCCTAAACTTTCTCCTTGAGATAACAGGATCTAGGATTCCCAGGAGTCCTTCTGTGACTCCCTTGCTCAACATCTCAAAATGTGTGGATTGTGCCGTTTCTGACATTAGAAATAAAAACAGCTTTGGAAAGATTTGGGTGGTAGAAGCTCTTAAGGCAGAAAAGACAAATTAATTAAATTGTCAAATCCTTCCTCTCTGAGACTAGGAACTCAAAAGACTTTTACATAACAAAGTGCCATTAGTTAGGGATGCTGATTACTCCCTTTCTGGCTGCTTTGTGCTGTGTTTGATGATAGTCTCCAAGGGTGACTGGCGAAATTTCTCAGTGGAGAACAATTCTGATTACAGTATCTCCCCACACACCTTGTTACTGCTTTCCACGGTTTCAGTTCCCATGGTCAACCAACAGCCTGAAAACACTAAGTGGAAAATTCCAGAAATATGATTCATATTTTAATAACTTTTATTACAGTCTACTATTAGCATTGTTCTATTGTGTTGTTAGTTATTGCTAATCTCTTACTGTGCCTACTTTATAAGTTAAACTTTATCATAAGGGTGTACATATAGGAAAAAGCAATCTATATATAGGGTTCAGTTCTATGCAAGCTTTTAGGCACCCACTTAAGGAGGCAGGTTTCCCCCCAGCAGAAAAAAGGACAATTATATCTTTAAAGTGTCAATATGTAGATGTAGATACCATTTTATGAAACAACACTAGATGGTTATTAGACCTGTGGATTGCAATTGTTTAACTTTTATAAATCTATTTTTAGAGGTTTAGTCAATGTTTTAAAAGTTAAATTTCAAAGTTCAGCTTTGGTTCTATTTAAAGTGTCATTCATGTTTTATTTTTTTTACTTTGCCTCCTAGTTGAATACAAGATATATTTTAGAACAGTAACTTTTTTAAAAATATGCAAAGTAATGATAATCTCAAAACTTGCATCCACTTTAGTTGATATTTTGATTATATTTAAATTTTAACATTTTAATACAATTACAATTTTTAATGTGTTATTACGGTGAGTTGGATGCAAGTTACACAAGACCTTTAGTTTGCTGGCATGAAGCAAATAAAATAAAGGTTGTAGATAAATTACAGATTGAGTAAATATTTTATCATTCATACAAAAATGCCCCTAACTCTTCCAAACATGTGCAATTTTGATAATTAATTTTAATCATTTTTGATATTCTTCTACCTTTCATCATATAAGAGTCATAGCTTTACAAATGTTTTTGGAAAATGTCACTGATTGGTCAAGATCTAAAAATAGAGAACATTTTATTTAACTCTTTTTGGTTTGATCGCTCACTTTTGAAAGCGAAGACACAGGGCTCGTGGCCCACTTTGCATTCTTGGCCAGCCCTGCATTCTTGGCCAGGCCTGCATGGATGGACCTTGGGCTTCCTGAGGAGACCAAGGCTGGAGGAAAATCGAAGGGATATAATATGTTGAGGGGTTCAGGAAAAGGCCCTAATCTTTGCCATTCTCTCCAAAACTAAAACTAAAAATTCCAGGAACTTCTTTGAGTGGTCACACTTTTCTAACTATACTTTTTTTCTCCTTTGTGGTACTGGGAATTGAATCCAGGGCCTCTTGCTTACTAAGAAAACTCCCTATCACTAAGCTACATCCCTATTTGAACTAGAGCCTTGTTAAATTGCCCAGGCTGGCCTCAAACTTGCAATCCTCCTGCCTCAGCCTCCCAAATACTGAGATTATAGGTGTGTACCACCAAGATTGGCTCTTAAACTACCCTTTTTAAGTGCAGACTCACTTAAGTGGAAATTTTTAAGTATCAATTTACTTAAAAAGGAGAATGAGCCCTCGAAACCTTGGCAATAGAGAAGCATGTAAGTATTCTCTTTGGAGAAAAGGAGGAGGAAGACAGAGAAGCATCTGAGGTCTGCAGACCAAAGCAGGAGAGGGTGCCACCCTGACATTTCCCGTGTCCTCCCCTCTGCACACACACACTCCACAGAGGAACTGACTAGCTGCTGACACTCCCCACCTGGTCCTGGAGACCTCCCCCTGCCAGGACCTCCACAAACCAGGGGACAAGAGGACCAGGAAGACAAGAGCAGGCCAACGCCCTGCCAGGAGCATCCCCAGCCTGGAGCCTGCTCTTGCCAGCTGCTGAGCCTCTGCACCAGCTAAGAAACTACATCCCTTCGGGCAGATGAAAGCTAAACGGTACCCCTTTCTCCTCGCAGTAACTTCCTCCTTGCAGAACAGTCCCAGTCCAGGCACCTGGGCTCAGCAAAAGGGAAGGTACCAGATTCTAGTCCTGGGGCCCCATCTGGCCCTGAGCAAAAGCCCAGGAGAAACCTGCTCTAAGTGGCTCTGGCATGGGCAGCAGCCACTGCACTAGAGCAGTGAGAGTAACCCAACTTCTACAAGTTGGCACACTCGAGCAGAGATTACAAAATTCCACTCTGTATGCCCGTGGGTTTCGCCAAGGTGCCTCTGACCCTCCCCGAGCACCACATGCTAACCTCAGCAAGTCCCTTCTGCCCTCTGTGCAATGAAGGGTTCTGTTTTAATTGTAGAAGAAGGGATTGTACAACTTAAAAACTACTTTTCTTTTTTTTTTTTCTTTTTCTTTTTGGTCTTTGAGACAGGGTCTCTAGGCAACTCTAGGCAATCCTCCTGCCTCAGCCTTTTGAGTGCTAGCATTACAGGCATGTGCTACCATGCCAGCCCTCCCCAGAGAAAAGAAAAAAACTCTTTTTCTAGATCAGTCACATCATGATATATGGAGGGAATAGGGGAGAAGGGACAGCCAGGGGAGAGGAACTTTACAGGAGCTGTTGGCTATTGTCCCCTATCTACTGGGTATGCAACCTTGACCCCACAAGATACCATGCTTTACAATAACTTAAAATCTTTCAGGATCTTGAGTGGCGGTCTCCAGTAAATCCAAATTACTAGGTTCCTACTAAACTTTTAAAAAAATTATTTATTATCTTACTAAACTTTGCACCTGTGAAAGCAGACAAACTATTCTAGATAAAATCCACAGTAATATACAGCAAGCAAAAATCCCCTAACCTTCTCTGATTTTCCTAACTACATTTAGAAGCAAACATCTTCAGAATATGAAATTAAATAGCAAAGGTCAGAGGACAATGAATAATATGCCATGTGTGTGGTTAATTATACTTGCTCTAAAAAAAGTCTTCCTCGACTCTATGCAAAAATTCCGCGTGTAATTATTTCACTTCCAAATGTCATAAGGTTACTTGATTTCAAAAAGAAAATGAAAAAGCACAAAGATATTTATGTAATAGTGAAAGAAAATATTTCTTAAGAGAATGTAACATTTAATCTTTTATTTCTCCCCTTTGTCCTGCAGTTGGTTTATATATAGCACCATTTTTTGTACTCTTGAAATTAAGGGTTCACAGTATTTTCTACCTTTTCAGGGAAAAGAATCAAATAATTTAGGTACTGAAAAGATATGATTGTTTCCCAACAGCTATTGAATCCAATGAACTATTCTAATCATAAGGTAGGTAGAATTGCATTTAATCTCTTTCTGTGATGAGATCATCTGTACTTTTAACTTCAAACAAGATGCTATTTTTAATCTACCCTTAATTCAAACTTCAAAAGTAAAACATTTCTGCAGGACTTGAATGAAAGTCACTTGTCTACCTAATTTTTATTTCTGCTGTAATTAAAGCAGGGAACTTAATTAGGCATGAACTCATCCTAATACTCTAAGCAGACAAAATAAGCACGTCATGCTGTTAACAGGAGTGACGAAAGTGCTATCTGTGGACAGTCTGGCAAATGCTTACTTGTGATTTGGGGTGTTCACCTAACAAAAACACACAAAGATCAAGCTCACTTTGGAACTGGGGGATGGTAATTTTTCTTTGCTCTTCATAGGAAATTAGAAAAGAATTTCTTCACCTCTGCAAGTGTTACGCCCTGGTATTTATACTCTTGCTTCTTCTGATTGGTGTAACAAACAGATACTAAGTACCAGATACTGTACTGGGTGTTAACAATTGAAAGACAAGGGGTACAGTCTTTTCGGTCAGAGCCCCATGCAGAGGATTCCAGTAGGAAATGTTTATGTTGTCCATCTATACTCTGTGCCAGGAGTGGGCACTCAGTTCCTGGTCCAGTCCAGCCTACAGAGCTTGAGTCCAGAGCAGGAAGTCAGTGTTCACATCTGGATAATTATCCAGTGTCCATCCAAACTCTAAAACGTTTACAATTGTATCTGCTAATCCAAGGCTTCATATTGATCCGGATAAGGTACTTAATAGTTACACTGTATAAAGCTTCCATACTTCCGTAACACTGATGCCACGGAAAACCTTAGTCTCTTTCAGGTGTCCTTTAATGTTTTCCTAATGCAACTGATCTACTTAAAACCCAACATTTATACCTTATTCACGCGGGAGGGTGTCATTCTGGGTATGTTTTCAATCCATCCTTATTTGGAGGGAAATTATTTTGTCATCATACTTACTTACTCACCATAACTCAAACTCTGAAAGAATTTACTTGATTTTGATCCTTTCGAAATAAAGACAATGAGTCTGTGACACATTCTTATGGTTTAAGAAAGAGAGGCCCTACCATGGGTCTACCCTGTGACTTGCTGGGTGGCTGCCTGCCATGAGTGAGGCTGATCCTAGCCACAGCCTCTTGATGGGAATCATTGGGTTAGGATTTGTTGATTCTTGGCCGCTTCTAAATAAGCAGAGCCATTCCCTAGCCTGAGTTGTAAAAACCTTGTTTCGTCTGAAAAGGTTTGAAGGAGACCCAGAGAAAAACGACATAACAGTAGGTCACTGCATGTCAGTGGTGGATGAGGAAGGGTAAGAGCTTTCTCCTTGGGCACAGCTCTACCACACCGCCTGCTCCTGTCACGTCCTCTCCAGCCTGTGAGTGACAATAGGAGGTTAAACCCGAGCTCAAACCCAAGTTGGTGACACTTCTGTCACCAACTCCCCCGCTGCTCTGTGATCCTGTTCACCTTTGGTCAATTACATGAATCTGTTCATCTGCATATTTTATGTTTAAGTAAAAGTCTAAAGAGTGAAATGTAGACATGATACAGTTAGACTATCTACTATATTTACCTAGAATATAAACAGCAAAGTTGGTTAAATTGGGTTCTTTCAGGAAGTTACCGCCTGAAGAAAATGACAAACTGAGCTGTAGCTGGGTTCTGGAAGACCCAGCTTTCCGGGGTCCCCACTCACTGGGGTGTGCTTCCGGTTATCCAAATTGCTGGGCAGTTCTCTTTATTGGAATGGATGGGAGAGAGTTGCTGGGCCCCTATAGAGCCGAGGGTTACCAGTCACAGAAATGAAAGCAAGGAGCTTGGAGGTTGTTATGACTTATACCCAGATGTCCCCCCAAAGTTCATGCAATCATAGTTGAGGCTTTTTCAGAGGTGGCTGGATCTAAAATGTGTGACGCTGGGATTGATTCATGCTCAATGCTGGGCTCAAGGGCCTAGGATTAAGGGTGTGTTACCCACCTAAGTGGCCTGGGTAAAATATCAGGAGAGAGCTGTGTCTGTCCCTTGTTGCTTTGCTACCTTAGGCCCACCATGAACTCTTTCCTTCTGCGATGCTTGTCGGCTATATCACCCTGCCTTGGAGCCAGCCAATTATGGACTGAAACCTCTACAAACTGTGAGCTAAAGAAACCTTCCTTTCTTTACCTTTGGGGGTGTCAGGTATTTTGTCTCAGCAACGAGAAAAGTAACTAAGACAGAGGATGTTAGGAAATGTCTGCAAAGTTCCTTGAATTGGATACTCCCAACCATGACTCCAGCTCACTCTTGACCAAGAACATTTTCTCCTTAGCTCTCTCAAGGAAGCCTCATGTTTGGCTGAGGCATCTTTGGTTGACCCACATGTCATCTCGGCTGCCCCCTCCTGCCCTGCAGCACATGACATGCACAGCCTCCAACTTCCTCCAAGCTCCCACCCAATTTGCTCCTTCTCATATGACCAGCAGGCTTCTTGGGCTAGCAGAGGTGGTAGTCATAGCCTGAAGAGGAACACAGCGGCTTACGAATTTACCATTTCTTTGTTTGTTAATGAATACATTCGATCAAGTAGCTTGTCTGAAAGGTGTCTCCACTAGGGAGCGGCCAGATCAGCAAACAGCAAACCTGAGCAGGACTCCTGAGAAACAGCCAAGAGCTTACTTTTGTACCAGGAGCAAAGAACAGTTTTATATTTCTAATAAGTTGTAAAAAATAAATAAATGAACAATAAGATGTTGAAAAATATGTAGCACAGATTATATGTGTCCCACAGAATATAGTCTATTTATGGTCTGGCCTTCATAGAAAAGCTTTGCTGCCCATGAACTGCAGTGTCCATGTGTCATCTGTCCAGCCTTTATGAGCTCTCAAAAGTGGAGTCCGACTAGGGTCACTCCCTGCCTCACTCCATGTTATATGAGTTGCATGATGGTCAGTTTAAGAGAGGGAACTGGGCTAGACAAGCCCTCATGGAGGTGTCTTCCCAGCCAATCCATTACAGGCTTCACACATTCCACTCTATTCTCCGCCACATAGTATGGACCCAATGCAAATCACTGGGCTTAGGAGCTCAATTTCATGGGGTCCATTCCCAGTAACTGAAGCTCAAGAAGAGACTGCTATGTAACCTGAATTTGAGTTCATCCGATTTTAACAATAAGCACAAATTGCTAACAGATGGGCCTTCCCATCACCGGATCAGGCATTTGCTCCTGGTAGACAGCTGGAGTGCCCAGGGAGTCCTGCCGTGTACGGAGCATGGAATCTGAAGGAAAAGGGGTAGGAGGAGGATTCATCAAAGTATCTCCTTGCCACAGAAATCTGAGAGGGTTTTTGCATTTACTTATGACCAGTGAGAACCAGAACTACCTAGCTGAAGTTGCATGAGGTCAGCACAAACTCTTCCTGGTAGGAAAAATCTATTTAAGAAACCAAATGAAGTTCAGAAGGTTACATGAGAAATATAGAAGCTGAGCAAATCAAAGTGGCTGTTTTAAAGGGCTCTTTTCATTAAGCCATGGAAGGCTGATACGCCCTTTTTCCACGACAGGGACACATGGGACCAGGTGAGCAATGAAGTTCTCCAGCTGGAGAGGGAAGGCCAGTGCCGGAGAGATACTGGCAAATTCCCATTCCCAACCTCCCTGCTTTCTTCCATCTTGACCACCTTTTCCAAAGTGTAGTCTAAAGGCCGCCCACAGTAAAGCAGCCTTGGGCCTTTCATGAAAAATGCATTTTTCCCCCAGGAATGGGGGCACTTGCCTGTCATCCCATCTACATTGGAGGCTGAGACAGAAGGATAACAAGTTCAAGGCCAATCTGGTAATTTAGTGAAACTGTTTCAAAATACAAAATGAGAAGAGCTGGGCATGTGGCTCAGTGGTAGAGAGCTTGCCTAGCTTGCACGAAGCCTGAAATTCAATTCCTAGTACAAAAAAAAAGAAAAAAAAAAGAGGCACTTGTTTTCTGAAGGTCTGGAAAGCACACTGATATGAAAACCACTGCTACCTGCTACGCTGTACAACCCTAAGCAGGTTAATTAATGAACTTCTCCAAGCCTCGGCTGTGTCTGTAAACTAGACATAGTGTACATAGCAGAGTCTATCTTCTGGGGTTATTGTGGGTCTCAGATGAAATGTAAAACCCCTGGAAAGGCATCCAGCACTCAGTACCTCCATGTTACTATTATCACCACTATCACCATGACTTCCATTGTCAGTTTTGAAATCAGCCCCTTTCCGTCTGCTCATAGATCTGCTAAGGGGGTGGGAACTATACTAAGAGACACCACATCCCTAGAAAAGTCTTAGTAACCTCGGTCAGTGATTTTTTTATGACATTTTAGTGTTTCTGCTTCTCAAGGATAGAAAAGATGGTATCCTAATCTATTTCCAAATCTATGGCACAGGATGGGTTTATTTTTAGTCAGGTTTCCAACGGCATCCACGGTGTTTCGCTCAACGCTTCCTTCGATGTTAGAGTTTAGCACATTTTTGCCTGGTCTTAAAAGTTGGACTGCATCCCACTTTGGGGGTACAAGTTCTTTTTCTGTGGACAACAGCAACTCGTTTAGAATCATCTTCAGTGTCATTTGTTATGAGTTGCCTTCTTTTTAAAAAGGAACAAAACCTACAAATAGAGTCCGCCCTGGTGGCTGAGTGACCATGCTGACTAGATCAGCAGGAACTGGGGAGGCTCCAGGCTAGTGGGGGGGTGGGGATACCATGCTCTATGCCTTGTTAGCTGGCTGGAGCTCATAACCATTCCTGTCAACTGTGCCTTCAGCTGAACACTTCAAAGCAAGTTAGGAACATTAATTAAGCCTGTGAAGGTCGCCGTGGTGTGGGTAATTATGCCAGCCACTCCTGCCTGTTAGATGGGCGCCCTTGGGAGGAAGAGGTAAAGCACAGTGAATGCCCCAGTCTAGACTGACTCAGCCCTAGAACCGCCCGGGGAACTTCTCATCACTGACATCTCCACAGCTCTGCCCCTGGGCCGCCCAAACATAAGCATAGCATTTAAAGTGGAGCTGTTGAAAAATGAATCAACATCTACAAAAAACAAGGCATTAGAAGCCTAAACAGGTGAGGAGGAAAAGAAAAGCTATCTTGGGATTCGCCAGCGTTTAGCGCCTCTGAGTCCCTTTATTCCAACCTGCTGCCCATGGACTTTGGTCCCTGTCTCTCTCCTCCACTTCCCAATGGACTGAGTCTCTGTGCTCTGCTGATGGCCTGCAAGGACCACCACTGTTTGTAGCTGGGCCCAGGGCTCAGTCCAATAAATTGCGATGGAACAGAGACTTAGCTCTAACTTAAAAAAAAAAAAACCAAGAATTTCTTTGGGTTTTTTCCCCTCTCACTATAATTTATCCCGGCTTTGTTTTACGCTTTTTGGTAAATACGTCCAAGAAAAAGATATTAGAAAACATGAACTGGGCATGGTGGTGTATGCCTGTAATCCCAGCTCTCAGGAGGCTGAGACGGGAAGATTGCTGTGAGTTGGAGGCCAGCCTGGTGACAAAGTGAGTGCAAGGCCTGCTTGAACTGCATAGTGAGACCCTATCTCAAAAAGCTAAAAAAAGGAAAAGAGGTTAAAAAAAAGAAAGAAAGAAAGAAAGAAAGAAAGAAAATTAAAATGTCCTATAATACTGTTTAGTGAAGTGCTATACCTGACCAAGTTCACTAAGCTTACATATAACCTTCATGCAAGTAGATGCTAGTTTAACTGCTCCGTAGTTCACCATAAAACATGCCACTGCTGTAGAAAGCCCTTATTTGTCCCTTCCCAGTCAATATGTTCATGTGCCAAAAGTAAATGTTATTCTGACTTTTAACAATTTGGATTTATCTGTTTTTATATAGTGGAATAATACGGTCTCTAACGTTTATACCTTCTTCTCAACCTGTGTCTTCACCATTCATTCATCTAGTCACATGTAGTAGATTGGTGTTTGCTCATTTTTGTTGTGTTAAATTCTGTTACATAAGTAGTATAATTTACTTATCTGTTCCCTGGTAAGGGAGATTTTTATTTCAAAATTTTTGTTAATAACAATAAAGTTGCGGCCGGACATAGCGGCACACTCCTATAATCATAGTACTTGGGAGGCTGAGACAGGAGGATCACCCTGAGTTCGAGGCCAACCTAGGCTACATGGTCATTCCAGGCCAGCTGAACTACACAGTTTACCATTCTTTTTAATTTTAGTCATCCTGAAGAATATGAACTGGTATTTCTTGGCTTTCATTTGCATTTCTCTGGTGTCTAATTATTCTGCAGCCCCTTTTCAGACATTTATGGAATATTTGAATATCATTTTCTGTGGAATGCTTGTTCAAGCATTTTGTCCATTTTTAATTGTGTTGTCTTTTTCTTACCAGGTTATAACATTTGAGTTTTGTGTTGGATATATTTTTCTATATTGCAAATACCTCCTCTCATTCTGCAACTTAGCCTTTCATAAAAGTTCTTCACGCCAGTGAAATCTAAATTATCTATATTTTATGGTCAATATTTTTGTATCCTGTTTAGGAAACTTTGCCTTGTTGTCTTGAAGATACTCCCCCCGATGCGTTCTTCAGAGGCTGTGCTGTTTTAACATTTCTGTATATGATCTGCTTGGAGTTAATTTTTCATTTATCATGTGAAGTAAAAGTCAAGGCTTTGGGGCTGGGGATTTAGCTCAGTGGCATAAGCGCCTGCCTAACAAGTGTAAGATCATGAGTTCGATCCCCAGAACAAAAAAAAAAAAAAAAAAAAAGGTCAAAGCTTTTCATAAGAACATTCAATTTCTTCAGAACCTTGTATTCAAAATAATGTCCACCCATTTCCCCACCACCACCAGGTATGTAAGACACTGTATCTGGATTCTACATTGTCTTCTATTAAATTGTCTATTCTTGTGCCAATAGCACACTTAATTTATATTGCTTTTAACCTGATAGCATAATCCACTAGCGCTGCCCCTTCTTGTCAATGTTGTGTTGTATATTTTAAAGCCTTTGGATTCCCATATATGTTTCAAAGTCAGTTTGTCAATTGGGACAACCCTGAAACCAAGAAAAATGCTGTTGAGATTTCACTGGGAAGACACTGACTCTCCAGATCAACAATGAGAGGGGGGCAGCTTAATGCTGCTTTTTCACTTCATGAACATGAATGTGATATACGGTTCCATTTGTTTATAAAGGTTATAAAGGTGTTCTTTATAAACTACTTTTTTATGTTATAGTATTCATGTATATCTAATTGTGTCATTCAATAATCTCCTACAACATAATTTGCAATGATTTCACATGTTCTACTATATGGAAACACTGTAGTTAATATAACTAATCCCTAAGCAGTAGAGATTAATTTCTAATTTTTATGAGCAATCCTGTGATACCTATTATTGTAGGGCATGTCACAACAAATGAACTGCTGCATAGAGGGATTGTTTATTCTTACACTGCTGGGGATCCAACCCAAGGCCTGACACGTATTCAGCAAGTACTATACCACTGAGTTACATTCCCAGCCTAAGACAAATGTTCTCTCTTTTTTACCAGTCTCAGACACTCATCAATATGCATACACACAGTACAATAGTTGGTAGATAGATTGTATTAAGCAATTGTTTCTTCTTGTGTTCTGAATATTTTATTTTATTTTATTTTATTTTATTTTACTTATGACAGAGTCTTGCTATGTGGTTCAGGCTGGCCTTGGGCTCATTATGGAGTCCAAGCAGGCCTCAAACTTGTTATGATCCTGTGCCTCAGCCTCCCAGGTACTGGGATTATAGGAATGCACCACCATGCCCAACATGAGTAGTTTATGCTTTATATCACACATTATCTCATGGCTCAAGAAAATTACATTCATTATAGGGAAAAGCATATTTTAGAAAAAAAACTAGAAAACATTCTACTCGCCTCAGCTATAGGACAAAAATTTTTTTAGGGCCTTAAAAAAAAAATGACAGTTACCTTTGTGGCATTAAATAAGTTTCTCACACCTTTGGTTTCCCAGTTGTCTTAGCTACTTTTCTCTCATTGCTGAGACAAAGTACCCAACACCCACAAGTTAATAGAGGGAAAGTTTATTTAGCTCACAGCTTTCAGAGATTTCAGTCTATAATCCACTGGCTCTAGGGCAGAGTGGTGTGATAGGAGGGGCAAAGGTTCATGGCAGTGGAAGACAGCAAATGCAACAAGAGAGGAGAAGAGGGCAAGCCTCTTTCCCTCCCTTATACTGGATGTAGGCCTCCCACCCTAGGGCAGATATAGCACTCAGACCCTTAATCCCAGCACTGGACCATGAATCAATCACAAACTCTAAAAGCCTGCCCCCATGACTGCATGAGAGTTTTGCTGGGGGGACATCTAGACACAAACCATAACACCAACCTATAAAAAGAAGGATCAGGACTCCAAACACTAACATTTCACTATTTTGCTCTAGGAAGCCATTGATGGAGACAAAATACATGAATTCAAACAAGCAAAACACACACACACACTCACACACACACACACACACACACATATAAATAAAGAAAACATATAGGAATAAAATTGTAAATGTTGCAACTCTGGACATTAACAACTTGGGGAAGAAAAGAAGGAAAAAAGAGATCCCTGGGTCCCAGGAAGGACCTGAAGAGAACATTAGAGCCTACAGGGAAATTGAAGAGACAGACCAAAAAGCAAAATAGGAAAATGTAACCTTCACTTTCTTCTTGGCTCCTGGTTCACAGTGTGAGAACCAAAGATTGAATCTATAGAGACGTAGTAAAAGTGGGCAACTGCAGAGGCCTCCAGGGAGAAATGCAGCCATGAAATGGAGCAGCAGTTACTGTGTGTTACAGTAGCTGGTGACATAGTTGCTGTGATCAACTGACCTTTCTTGTGTGACAATACCTAGATTGTCTGGGAGACATAAACAGTACTATAATCCAGTACCAAAAATTGGGTGCTAGGCCAAATTTTCATCCGTAATGAAAAGAAGAGTCAGGATCCTGAGACAGACTCCAAGACATCTCTGAAAGTTAGTCATTTCCTGAAGAGGTGTCAATACTAGTGATAAAGTTACCTAGCATAGGAAATTTACAAGCCTTAATGCAGAAAATAAATTTTTTAAAAACTAGAAAATGAGAACACGTGGAAGCAAGATGCAACTCCAGCTCTCCAGTTTGCCCAAGGCAAACCCAGGAGGCATTGAGGTAGAAGAGACCAAAAGCTACCTCGCTGAACTTTCTGAAATGGTAGCAGCAGAAGTGACAAAGAAGGTAAGTGAATCTCTAGGGAAAAAAATCAGAAACAATTACACAGTTTGTTAGAGACTGTGGTGGATTAACTAACGGTCAACTTGTAACACATAGCTGAACTGAATCAGCGTGGTTCTGAGTGTGGAAGGCCCACCTGAAGATTGTTGCCAACAGCATAAAAGAAAAACTGAAGGGGGAGATGGTGCTGCTGTTGATTCTCCTGGAGAAGCTTGTCACACTGGTTTTTCTGATATAAACTCAGCTATTCTCATCCTTGGAGGACCTTGGGTTCTCACTGTCACTGAGGATGGCCATGCTTTTCTTCAGAGGAGCTCTGGTCATTACCTTCAGCATTGCCTCCTGGCTCCAGTGCAGATCCCTCAGCCTGCTGGCACAGACCCTTTATCCCACTGGTGCAGAATGTCTAGCTTCTACCACTGACTTTTGGGTCTTCCTAGTGCAAATCCTTGATACAGACTTGCATGAGACACTGTCATGGGCTGTTGTAGTCAGGGGTTGTGAGGAGAACAATTACAATTAGGACACAGAATTTATAATATTATTTAATGATAGTCACCCAGATTTAAACACAAGAAAATACAGGAAACCTGTCCACAACACTAAAGACTCAGAATATTCTGCCAAAGGCCTGGATCCCACAGCAATGTGCTGCATGAGTCCAGATGAAAACCTAGAGCTCATGACAATGTCTCCCATGAGTCCAACTGGAGGTCTACAGCTCATGAGAAGGACTCATGCCAGTCTCTTTTACAGATCTGTGCTGGGAAGGCCCAAAGGTCAGCAGTGGAAGCTAGAAAGCCTGTGCCAGCAGAGTGAAGGAGCTGTGCTGGTAGGTTGAGGGTTTTACACTGGAGCCAAGAAGTGATGCTCAAAATAAAGACCAGGGCTGTCCTGAAAAGTACCACAGCCATCCTCAGGGACACACAGGTCCCTTGCTCCTCTGACAATACAAACAGTTGAGTACATGCCAGAAAGCCAGCATGACAAGTTTCTCCTGGAGATTAAGCAGTACATGTCTTCCCCTCGGGAGCCAGGAAGCGATGCTCAATGTAAGGACCAGAGCTCCACCAAAGTGAACCACAACCACTCTCACTAACATGGTCCCGAGCTCCTCTGATGATAGTGGTCGAACTTTTTGGGGAAGCCAGCATGACAAGCTTCTCCTGGAGAACCAACGGTTCAAACAGCAACACTTAGAGAAACCCACAATGCCTCCCTCTTCTTCTCCACGTCTCTATTTATGCTGGCAACTTTCCTCAGGTAGACCATCTACACTCAGCACCGTGCTGATTTAATTCAGCTGGTGTTAAGTTGACCACCAGTTTTTAATCCATAGCATAAGCTCTAGGCCTCCAGCTGGACTCATGGCGGACTTTGCCATAGGCTGTACATCTTCAGCTGGACTCGCACAGGACACTGCTGTGGGATCCAGGCACTCAATTGAAATCTTTGGGTCTCTCATGATTGGATAGATCTCTTGCACTCTTCTGAATTTGATTTTTTGTGTGGATATTATAAAATAATCCTATAAATTTTGTGTTCTGTATTAAACCTAGGCCCTTGTAAACCCTGACTACAACAGACATGATGACCTTAATGAAGAACATAGTTAACAAGAGTAGATACACATTTTTAAAAAATTGAGGAGCTTAGGAAAAAATGGAAACCATGAATACCCAACATAGGAAAGAACTTGATTCTATAAAAGAGATTCAAATAAATATCCAGGAGTTTTAAAATTCAATTGAATGTATACATGAAGAATCAATGTGAAGGTAGAATATCAGATATAGAAGACAGGACTGCAGTTGGTGATCATAAAATGAAAGATTTATTAGAAATAGCAATAGACCAAGAAAAATCAATCCAGCGGCTGCTCTATGGTGCAAAGAAGAATAACATAAGATTAATGGAGATCAGTGAATAATTAGAAGACAGCACAAAGGATATCAAAAACCTGTTCACAGAAGTAATAGCAGAAAATGTTATAAGTATGGAAAAAGAATTTGACATATAGATAAACAGGGCATATAAACTCCAAATACCATAATCAGAGAAAAACTACATCAAGGTATCTAATAGCCAAGAGTCCAGAAATTTAACATAAGAACAAAATATTAAAAGCTGTTGGATGAAAAAAATCACCTGTAAAGGAAAATCCATCAGAATCACAGCAGACTTCTCAACACAAATTCTTACATCAAGCAGAGCTTGGAATGAAGTATTTCAAATTCTGAAAGAAAACAACTTCCAAACTAGATTGTTGTGGCCTGCAAAATTATCTTTAAAACTTATTAAGAAATAAGATACTTCCATGGGAAAGAACACTTGAAGAAATTCATGACCACCAAGCCAGCACTTCAAAATGTTCTGAAGGACATTCTAGAGATAACAAAGACAACAATCCCAAGAATCCCAGTGGAAAGAATCCACCAAGCAAGACACACACCTAAGTAGAAGGAAAAGAAAGAGAATCAGCAACAGGAAAATAATACAATGACAAGGACAAATCGATACCTATCGGTTATAACTATCAATGTGAATGCTCTTAATTCACTAATCAGAAAAACTGGCAGAATGGATCATGAAACAAGATCTATCAATATGCTACATACAAGAAACATTAAACTCAAAAAGAAATTCATAGACTGAAAGTTGAAGGATGCAAACAATACTCCATGTGACAGGAACCCAGAGAAAAGCAGGAGTAGCTATTTTATTTGCAGACAAAATGGATTTCAACCAAGACTAATCAGAAAAGACAAAGAAGGCCACTACATACTGGGAACAGCCCAACTGGAAAGGATGACAATCATAAATATATGTGAACTAAAACTGGCACATCTAACTATATAAAACAAACACTAATGGATATAAAAATCAGAGAAGCAGTAATATGATTGTAATGGGAGACCTCAATATCCCACTGTCAAAAATAAACAAATCAACTAGACAAAAAAATCAACAAATAAATATCAGAGCTGAACCAAAACTTTGAACAAATGGACTTATACATGTCTACAAAGTATTCTGCCCCACAACATCAGAATACATATTCTTCTCAGCTCCACATAATGTTCTCCAAAATAGACCATATACCAGCTCATAGAACATGCTTAAGTAAATGCAAGGGAATTGAAATCATCTCATGTGTATTATCAGAGCATAGAGTAATAAAATGAGAAATAAATGTAAAAAGAAACCACAAAAACTACATAAACACATGGAAATTAAATAATACCCTCTCTGAACAACCAATGAGTCACAGATGAATTTAAACAAGAAATTAAATAATTTCTATAATTAAATGGTAATGCCAGTATGACATACCAGAATTTATGAGACACAATGAAAGCAGTCCTGTGAGGGAAATTTACAGCAGTGAATTCTCACGTCAGAAAAATACAGAGAGCCAGGCATGGTGGTACATGCCTATAATCCCTGCACCTCGGAGACTGAGGCAAGAGGATCACTAAGAGTTGGAGTCCAGTGTGAGCTATATAGTGAGCTCAAGGCCAGCCTCAATTACATATCAAGACCCTATGTCAAAAAAAAAAAAAAAAAAAAGCAGAGAGAGCTCAAATAAATAGCTAATATTGAACTCAAGGTTCTAGAAAAAGAAAAGCAAGTCAAACCTGAAGGAAATTATAACAATCTGAGCAAAATTAATGAAATTGAGACTAAGAAAGCAATTAAGAACCCATGAGCCGGCAGCAGCCATGCAGGGCCCAGGAGGAGAAACAAGCAGCCAATTCATCCTCCCCATGAGCCAGTGGCTGCCATGTGGGGCTGGGAAGAGAAACAAGAAGCCAATTCACCCTTCCTGTGAGCCAGCCAGTGTACAGGCTGGGAGACAAGAACTCTCCCACCCCACCTCACCCTCTGTAAGCAACTAGATGATTTGGAAGAAAACAGGATGAGTTGATAGCAACTGAGGACAAAAATAACTTAGTGCTTGTATTGTTTGATTGACTTTGCAGGCCTAAAGTTGGTAGTCTGAGCATCTATTTAGAGGATAATGATATGCAATACAGCAACTATGGGGGGTTTCCTTCTGTCTTATTTTTGATATCCAAGATTGTTCTCACCATTTCAGTTTGTTCATTTTATTGTTTTGTTTAATTCAGTGTTCTGTTTTGATTGGTTTTCTTCTGTACCATTTTGTTTGATTTAATTATGTCTGATGGTATGGGCAGCTATTTTGAAGATAACAAGAGGCATTATGGTAGCCATTTTTGATTTCCTATTATCCTGTTTTGAAGTCCTGTATCACTTTCATTGTTTTGTTTTCATTGGGTTTATTCTGTTTTATTTTGTTTGGTTTTATTCTCTTTAAAATAAAATTTTAAAAAACAATATAAAGAATCAATGAATTGAAAAGTTGGTCATTTGAAAGATTAAAGGAAATAGACAAATGCTTAGCCAACCTTGTCAGATGAAGGAAGGAAAAGACCCAAATGCATGCAATTAGGAATAAAAAGGGTAAAATCAAAACAGATGCCACAGAATTCTATAAGATCATCAGTCCCTACTTTGTAAATATGTACTCCAATAAGATGGGAAAAGTCAGAAGAAATAGATTCCTAGATACATATGAATTACCAAAACTGAACAAAAAAATTATAAAAATTCTAAATAAATAATCCAAAATCAATCAATGGAATCAAAAAAGAAGAGGAAGGAAAAAAAACTACCAACAAAGAAAGGCCCATGGCCTAATTTACTACTGAATTCCACAAGAATGTTAGAGAAGGTATAATGCCACTACTCCTCAAACTCTTTGATGAAATTGAAAGGGAAGCAATACTCCCAGACTCTTTCCTAGAAGCAAGCATCACCCTGATACCAAAACCAGAGAAGGATCCAAAAAACCCCAACAGCTACAGGCCAATCTCCCTAATGAATGCAGATGGAAAATCCTCGATAAGATACAGGCAAACAAAATTCAGCAAATCATCAAGAAGATTACACCCCAACCAAGTGAGATTCATCCCAGACATGGAGTAAGGGTCCAATATATGCAAATCAATAATAATTTTATTATCAATACACCATATTATCAGAGCCAAGGACAAAAACGTTTGGGTTACCAAAGATCTAAATATTAAAACGAAAACACTAAGTCTTCTGGAAGATCGAATAGGTAAAATTCTTAAAGACATAGGTGTAGGCAAAGATTTTATGAACAAAACCCTGATCTCACAGGAAATATTACAAAGAATCAACAACTAGGATCACATCAAATTAAAAAGCTTTTGCACAGCAAATGAAGCTACCAATAGAGTGAAGAAACAACCCACAAAACTGGAAAAAAAATTGCCAGCTATTTCTCAGACAGTGGACTAATATTTAGAATATATAAAAGAATTTTTAAAAAATCACACCCCCCAAATTTAAAGACCCAATCCAAAAATGGGCCTCTGAAATAAATAGACACTTCTCGTACAAAGAAGTACAAACAGCCAATGAATGTCATGTATGAAAAAAATGCTCAATATCACTGGTCATTTGAGAAATGCAAATTATAACAACACTGAAGTTCCACTTCACTCCAGAAAGAATGGCTCTCATCAAGGTGTTAACCAATAACAATTTCTGGCAAAGCTGTGGTGAAAAGGAGCCCTTCTCCATTGTTAGTGGGAGTGTAAATTAGTACAATTTGGCTGGGCATGGTGGCGCACACCTGTAATTCCAGCCTTGGGAGGTTGAGGCAAGAGGATCACTGCAAGTTCAAGGCCAGCCTGGGCTACAAAGTGAATTCAAGGCTAATCTGAACTGCATAGCAAGACCTTGTCTCAATCAATTGGTACAACTACTAGGGAAATCAGTGCAGAGATTCCTCTAAAAACTAAAACTGGAAGTTCCATTTGTCCCAACTATGCTCTTTCTAGGTATCTGTTGTGGCTTGTGTCCAGATGTCCCTCAAAAGCCTCATGTGGTCATCGGTGGGGCTTTTCAGAGATGGCTCAGTCTAGACTGTAGGTCCTATTATTAAGGGTGTGTGACTACTAAATTAGTCTACTGATTGGTTTGGCGTAGCTCTGGATGTGGATAATGCTAAGGTCCACCAGGGTGAGGGTGGCACCACCCAACGGGCGGGTATCCTGGAAGAGATAAAAGGAAGGAGCAGGCTGCTGGTGCTGCTGCTTTACTACTTCCTTCCTGGCAGCTTTGCTGCCTTCTGCTCTCTGCCCACCATGAAATGTTTTTGTTCCGCGATGCCCCACTGCCACACCACTCTGCCTTGGACCCTTCTGACTACGAACTAAAACTTCTACAAATTGTGAGCTACAACAAACCTCTCCTCCTTGAACTTTGGGTGTTGGATATTTTGTGTCCGCTAAGAAAAATTTAGCTAAGACATCATCTTCACAAAAGAGTTAAAAAGCATCATATCACAATGATATATGCATACTCGTGTTTATAACAGCACAATTTGTCATAGATAAATCTTGGAAATAGCCATTTGCCCATCAATAGATAAACAACGGATAAAGAAAAAGTGGTATATACATACAATGGAGTACTACTCTGCCATAAAGAAGGATAAGCTTGAGTCATTTGTAGGACAATGGATGCATTTGAGACCATAGTCTGAAGTAAAATAAATCAGACACACAAGTTTAGATATTGCATTATCTATCTCATATGAGAAACCCTAAGGGTAAATAAGGAGCAAAACAGAGGATGGACACTGGGAAGTAGGAAGAATGTGTTCAAATGGGGGGGGAAATGGGGAAAGGGGAAGGGAAGGAAGGGAAAAAGAGTTTTTAAAAAAAGAATGGGAGAAAAAAAGGGAAATAAAGCTTCTGTAAATGAGGAGGAAAAGAAGGGTTGAAGGGAGGGAAGGGGAATGGGAAAAGAAGAATTATGGTATGTTATGTACAGGCACAAATTCTCTATGATGAACGTAATCATTATATATGTCAAATGTGTACTAATAAAAAAAGAGGGAAAAAAGTATGTGAAGTGTGTTTTAAGTCCTTCCTACCCAAAATAAATTGATGAAAATCAATGCAAACATATAGATTCAAATGTATAAGGTCAATGTCTAATTATATTCCCTGAGAAACCAAGGAAAACAAACAGGAAGTTTGTAAATTTAATTATAAATGTTGAAAATTGCCATCTGAAAAAATAGCTCTTTTTAAAACGAAAATTGAAATGCCACTGATGTATGACTGCATGTTCATTAAATTAGGAAAAATGCATAGAAATGATAAAAAGTAAGTAATGGTCAAACCATTAAGAATAGCTTTTTTTTTTTGGTGCTGGGGATCAAACTCACAACCTTGTGTATGCCAGGCAGGCACTTATGCCACTGAGCTAAATCCCCAGCAAAACTGTTTCAAGGTTAATTCTTTGGGGGGGGGGTATTGGGGATCAAACTCATGACCTTGTGCTTGCCAGGCAGGCGCTTATGTGGCTAAGCTAAATCCACAGCCCTCAAACCATTAAGAAACATGATATTTAATGGCTGCATAGTAGTCAGCTATGCAAAAATGTCATTTTTAAATTAGTTTCCCAGGGGATTTAGCTCAGTGGCATAAGTGCCTGCCTTGCAAGCGCACGGTCGTGAGTTCAATCCCTGGTACCGATAAAAAAAAAAGACTAATAAATTAGTTTTCCAGAGTTGACTGTTCAAATTGTCATTGCATAAATTTGGCTGAAGAATAATCTATGAAGCTTTTTAAGAGCTATAAATTTAATTATATTGTTACCTAATAATTCCATTTCACAAATATATTCCAATGAAAAAATATAAATGAAAATTAAAAGTTTACAAAAACACTAATAATCATAATGTGTTCTTTTCTTCAGTTCTGGGGATTGAAAACAGGGTCTTCACATCCAGCTACCTCCCCGGACTTCCTTATTTTTTCCTTTGAGATAGAGCTTGCTAAGTTATCCAGCTGGCCTCAGGCCAGTGACCTTCCTCCCTCAGCCCCTCAGAGTGCTACGATGACACACCAGGCCTGGTAACTACTTCGAAGGCTGCAGTCAAGAAACAGCGTTGCAGAAAACAATATCAACATTTTTTAAAAAAGAGAGCTTTTCTATACTCCAATAATAAACTAGCTGATAAAAAATCAGGAAAACAATGTCACTCACAATAGCTTCCAAAATCAATCAATCAATCAATCAATCAGTCACTAAGAAATCAACCTAATCCAGGAGGTGAATGACCTCCATAAAGAAAATGACAGAACTCTGAAAAAAGAAATTAAAGAAGACAGTAGAATATGGAAAGACCTCCCATGTTTATTATGCATCAGCAGCATTAATATTATTAAAATGGCCATGTTGCCAAAAGCAATCTAGTTTCAATGCAATCCCCTTCAAATTTCCAATGATATTCTTTACCTAAAACTTTAAAACAGCTGGGCATGGAGGTGCCATCCCGTAATCCCAGCACTCAGGCGACTGGGGCAGGAGGACTACCACAAGCTTGAGGCCAGCCTGTACTACAGTGTGAGTTCAAGACAAGCCTGAGCTACATAATTAGACTCTGTCTCAAAAACCGATCAATCAATCTCTGAATCGATACAAGAAAACATAAGGGATGCATTTGAAGTCATAGAGTTAGGCAAAGATTTTGTGAATACAACTCCAACACCAGAGGAAATAATAGCAAAAATCAACAAGTGGGGCTACATCAGATTTAAAAGTTTCTACACAGCAAGGGAAACTGAGCAGAATGAAAGAATGGCCTACAGAATGGGAGAAAATCTGTGCCAGCTACTCTTCTGACAAACCACAATCCAGCATATGAAACCAAAACCAAAAACATCAAATATCCAATCAATATATGAGCAAATGAATTGCACGTATACTTCTCAAGAGAAGAAGTACAAATGGGAAATCAGTACGTTAGTGTTCAACATCTTTAGCCATTAGAGAAATACAAACTGAAAACTATGTTGAGATTCCATCTGACCCCAGTCAGAATGGCTATAATCAAGAATGCAAAAGGAACAAAACACCAGCAATGATGAGGGTATAAAAACCCTTCTACACTGCTGGTGGGAATATAAATAGTACACCTACTATGAAAATCAGCATGGAGGTTCCTCAAAAAACTAAAAGTAGAGCTACAATTTGATCCAGCTATACCACTCCTTACTACATACACAAAGGAACTAAAGTCAGCATACTGTAGTGTCACTTGCACACCCATGTGTATTGTGACACAATTCACAGTAGTCAGGACATGGAGCCAGCCTAGGTGTCCATCAACAGATGAATAGACAAAGAAAACACATACAAATTCACAATGGAGTAGTATGCAGTCATAAAGAATAAAATTATGTCATTTGCAGAAAAGTAGATAAAACTGGAGATAATCATATTAAACAAATTAAGTGAGATTCAGAAAGATAAGTATTGTATTTACCTAATATACAGAATATAAAAAGATGGCATAGAAGTAAAAGTGAAATTATTATTAGGCAAGAGGAAAGGAATGAGGAGGAGAAACATAAGAGAACAAGAGAAGATAATGGGAAATAGAAAAATGAAGAGTTGTTAATTCCATCATTAAGAGATCATGACGTTGACACCAATGTGTTGAAGTGAAAATGTGTCCCCTACACTCCGCTAGGTTAAACAGCAGGCTGCTGAACAGTGTAAATGGCACTATCATTTTTTATTTTCAAAAATGCATTAATGTATAGAGATAACATGAAATCACTTATAAGAGTGTTCACTTAACTGTTTTAATCCGTCTCTAGGACTGAGGTGCTGAGCATATTTTTCTTTTTAAGAATTTTTTTAATTTGTTCTATTATAAAATACTTCTAAGTGGAGGAAATTAAGAATTGCTATAAGTATGTGAGGTGTTGGATATTGTAAGAGGCTGGATTGTAGTAATCATTTCACCACATACATGTATCTCAACATATGTTGTTGTTTGTATATCTTAAATAATATATGTGATTTTATTTGTCAATTATACTCAATTTAAAAAGTTCAAGGGCATCTGGGTGTGGTGGTACACACCTGTAATCCCAGCACTCAGGAGGCTGAGGCAGGAGGATTGTTGGAAGTTCAAGCCCAGCCTGGGCTACAAAGTGCTCAAGGCCAGCCTGAACTGCATAGTGAGACCCTGTTTCAAAAAGACAAAAAAAAAAAAAATTTCAAGAGCACTAACCTAAAATCAAAATGGATCAAAGATCTATTAAAACAGAAATGCTAGATCTGCTGAAAAATAGAGTGAGTAAAACTCTTGAAGACATTGGTGTTAGCAAAGGTTTTATGATCAAAACCCTGATTGCACAGGAACTGTCACAAAGAATCAAAAACCTTGATCTCATCTTGTTAAAAAGCTTTTGCACAGAAAGAGAAACCACCAACAGAGTGAAAGACAACACACAGAGTGGGAAAAAATTTTCACCAGCCATTCGTCAGACAAAAGACTATTATCTAGAATATATAAAGAGCTAAAAAAAAAAATCACACTTCCCCCCACAAGTTTAAAAGCCTAATCCAAAAATGGACATCTGAAATATTAGAGACGTCTCAGATGAAAAAGTAGTAATGGCAAACAAATACATGAAAAAAAGTTCAATATCACTGGTCATTCATGAAATACAAATTAAAACAACACCGAGATTTCAGTTCACTCCAGAAAGAATGGCTATTATCACGAAGTCTACCAATAACAAATATATTCATGCCCATATTTATAGTGGCACAGTTTGCAACACTTAAATCTTGGAAATAGCCCAAATGCCCATCAACTGATGAATGGATAAAGATTGATTTTTTATAATGAAGTACTACTCTGCCATAAGGAATGATCATATTGAGACATTACTAGCTAAGTGAGTGTACCTTAAAGCCATTCTCTTAAGTGAAACAAATCAGACGCACATGTGTGGACGTCGCATGGTTTCTCTGGGTGAGAAACCAAAAGTCTTAACAAGGGCCAAAATGTGTAACAGATGTTGGAAAATGGAAAGCAAATGTTCAAACGAGAAAGGCAACAAGGGACAGGGAAGGAAAGAACAGAAGGAAAAAATGGAAACAACGTTTTTGTAAACAAAGAAGGGAAGAGGGTGGGGTAATGGGGAAAAAAAGAAGCAAAATATATGGTGTTCAGGTACAAATTTGCTATGATGAATGTTATCACTACATTTATCTAAAATGTACAAATAAAATAAAAAGAAAAACATTTGAGACAAAAAGAAACAGCCTTGTGTTTGTTTTGTTTTGTGGCTGTTGTATTTTAGTGGCGCTAGAGATTAATTCCAGGGCCTCACATATACTAGGTAAGTGCTCGACCGCTCAACTATACAACCCACCCAGGAAGTAGCTAAGTATCCCTGAGACCCCAGATGAAGTAATCTCTCTGTACGGCGGTATCCTTGTCAACAGAATGAGCATAATACTACTATAGATTTTGTTTGTGTGGTTGGTTAGTGTTTTTATTTTTTGAAACAGGCTGGGTTTGAATTTCCAATGATCCTCCTGCCTCAGCCTCCCAAGTGCTGGGATTACAGGCATGCGCCACCATGACCAGCTTCTACTAAGGATTTCTTAATGCGAAGTGGAAAACTGATGACCAAAGCTTCAGGACTTTGACGTGAAGTGGTGAAGTGATGGTTGAACTCAGGTGCTGAGAGGGCTGAACCACCATTGCCTTGACAGAGCAGTGCAGGCGCCTGCAGCCAGGTCCTCTGACTATACAGGGTGTCATCACTGTCCTTCCTCAGTGGGAGGCCGGATGGGGGATGCGGTCATTATTGTCATTCTTAAGTTACTTTGTTTGTTTTTAGAAGGTAATTCATGCACATGGCACAAAATTTCCAAGGGTACAGAGGGCATGAGTTAGAAGTAGCCTTCCTTTGAGGTTCCCAAATCTTTCACTTCTCTCCTAGAAGCAACACCACCTGCTGCTGGCTTCTAGTCTGTTTTGCCAGAAATATTCAGAACAAATGTTCTCTCTCTTCCTTCTTGAATAATCTCTCACTTAAAACTGTGTCACCCATGTTGGAACTTAGGGCGCTGGGAAACAAAGCAACCCACTCGCCTCCCTGGTAAGCAGCTGTAAGCCTACTGGTGCGCAGGCTGAGAATCAAACATCCCTCCCTCCCCCAGTTAGTAATGAAAGCCAGAGGTCTGAACATCCCTTGAGAAGATGACAGTATGTAATATAGCAAATGGGGGGATTTCCTTCCACCATCTCTTTGAAGGCCAATATTGGTATCACTGTTTTGCTTTGTTCTGATTAATTGTATTGCTCTATTCAATATTCTGTTTCGGTAAGTTTATAATGTTCTGTGTTTGGTTTGATTTTGCTATACCTGATTAAAAGAACAACTATTATGAAGATAACGAGATATACTATGGTACCTATTACTGTTATCCCGGTAACCTGTTGTGACATGCTGTACCAGTTTCACTACACTATCTCAATTGGCTTTGTTCTGTCTTGTTCTGTTGTATTTCACTACCTTCAAATTAATAAAAAATTTTTTTAAAAAAATTGTGGCACCGCAGAATTCTTCAGTAAACTGTCCAGATTATTCCAAACATTCAGATATTTGAAATGGTTTTTAAAAGCTTTTTACTCACAACAACCTGAAGCAAGAGGCAACCAAAGCTTGCCTTGCAATGGTGCAGCACTTGGCCTGGGGGCCATGCTAACCTTTCTAAGATCTTTCAGGTATTGACGTGTGACACAGCGACCGAATGTTCACTGAGGGTGTCAACTGAAGCCAAAGCCACAATTCTGTGAAATAACTGAACTGTGAAGTCCTCTGAGCCAAGACTTAGATTTAAAACCTGATTCAGTCATGTGTGGCTGCACAACCCTGACGGTCATTAATTCCTCCAGTGACTCTGTTTTTCTTATTTGTATAGTAATAACCCCAGCATTGCTCTAAGAATTAAATGAGAAAATAAAGCCAGAGTACTGTGTCCCTAGGAGTATAAAATGAAAGATCTCTATGCCGTTTAAAAAAACGGCTAAGGAAACCAGAATAAAATCTTTAAAAGAAGATCTACTCATCCTTCAAAGAATTGCAACTCAGGGAGATAAATGTAATGTTTATAGGCAATTTTTTTTAAAATTTTTTTAAATTTTATTTTAAAAGGGAGTAAAATTACACACAACAAAGCAGAACAGAATGGGACATAAGAAAGCATAAATTTCAAAGCAAGACAACCAGAGATCTTCACTATCTGTCATATTGTCTCTTGTTTTCTTCCAAATGGTTGTCCTTATCTTTGCATATGGAGAGCTCATACTAAATAACATAGCTAATCTTTTTACAAGATGTGCAGTTAACTGGCCCCCACTTGCTAGGCAGGGGGGGAGGGGGGAGGGGGACACAGGAAGAGGGACAGGACGACATGAGATGTCTGATTCTCAGCCCACATGCAGGCAGGATCACAGTTGCCCCCCAGAGACGGGAAGAGTTCCTTGTTCTCCCGGCACCCCAAGCCAACCATACGGCGCAGGTCCTGATGCTCCAGGGTCTCTCTCCTTCGGGCCGCTGAAAGTCTAGGCAATGTTTCTTGAGGGCTTACCTTGTACAAGTTACTATTCAAGTGCTTTTCAGGTGCTCCTTCTTAATATATGACCCTGTAAGCTGGGTATTGTCATTATTATCCCTGAAACACGGTGATGAAATAACTTGCTCCAAGTCAGCGTTCTAGTACAGCAAAGTGTCAGTTTATGTAAATAATTCCTCATCATTAGGCTGACTTGCTGGAGGTTGGCTGGGTTCATGGCTTGAGCTCTGAATCCCTGCACCAAATGCCTTGGAAATTTCATAGAGAAATGATGGGGAGATCTTTGCAATTGATACCAAGTACCATGAGGTCACTGAGAATAAAACCGTGTACTCGGCAAGAATAGTGGACAGAGGACAGGGCCAGACATGGGAGGACGCCAGGAGGAGAGGATAAGCAAAGGAGGCAGAAACACCACGCACAGCGTAAAGCCTTGTGTGCCCAGCACAGGCTTTTAGATTTTATCTAGGAGGTGATGTGAGTACTTGAAGGATGTGACCGGGAAAATGGCGTAATCATGCTATTCCAGGGAATAGAGAAAGGAAGAGGAAGGGAGGGGAGAGAGGGGAAGGCAGGTTGGAACAGTGGCGATCAATCCCAGGGAAGATGAAAAGGAACCAAAGGACAGGAGGGGCCTTTGCTGACTTACAAAAACGTGTGTACACAATAAGCAGGCTGACGAGGGACAGACACAGAGTGCACAAAGTGACACAGGCACACACACAGTCACTGATGACACAGCGTACACACGGAACTCAGTGTAATTAGCGACAGAGAACAAATCGAAACGGAGGCCTCACCACGTCCTGCTCTGGGTTCTTTAGGATGCTACCTGGCGTACTACTCACAGCTCTGGAAACAGACATCATTATTCCTATCTCACCGGCATGAACACTAAGACCCTCAGAGCTCAAGCGAGCTGCCTGGCAGGTGTGATTTGTCAGTGGCAGAGCTGGGCTGTAACCCCAGGCTGCATGAACCCAGCTTTCTGTTTCTGCCACTCTGTCGTGGATCTGCCCTCCTTTTAGTGGTTTTGAAAGAGTACATCACATTGTCTTCCACCATGAGGCTGGATCGTAACAACTGGAGGAGGTTTCAGACTTGGAACATGAATAAGGGAAAGATTGGCTGGGAATAATCTTTGTCATCACTACCATTTGTCCCCCAGTTGCTCTGCTTAGAATGCCTCCCTCGATGTTCATACATTGGAAACGATCCCTAACTCAACAATGCTCAGGGGTAGACCTGTAAGAGCTGATTAGGCCATGAGGACTGCCTTTGGGAATAGAGTGTCTATCAAGGGTGCGGATAGCTATCATTATCAAGACAGCAGGTTTATTACAAAAGGGAACTCAGTGCTCTTCTCTGTCCTCTGTCCTCCCTCTCCATTTCCTTCTTCCACTCTCTTTTTCTCACCCACTAGATAAAGCCCCTTGATCTTGGACTTTCCCACCTCCAGAACCATAAACCAAACAAACGTATATTGTTTATAAATTCTCCAGCCTGTGATACTCCATGATAGCAGCACAAAACAGACTAAGACACCTGTAAATCCTAGGCCGCCACCTCCTGGGATTCCCACCTCCAGAAAGAAAAATCTCTGGCCCCTTCCTCCTCTCAATGCCCAGTGCCATCACTGTAGTGTAGCCTGGGTTATCCCAGCCCTGCCTGTTCTGACACTAGCTGTGTGTCCTTGAATAGCATCCTGTTCTGCTATCTTCCTGCTCAAATTTTTTGAGAGGGGATTCTCATGATTTCCTAATGCAGCTCCTTCCTGGGTGGGTGCCCCACATCCACTCTTGTCTCCTTCATCCTCTGAGCCATTAGGACATGCCTCTCTTCTCAGCCCTCTGGTGGCCCCCATCCTACCTGGAACCTGATCCTCTTACGGTTTGCTTCATCTTGATAAGGACCACATACATAGGACCATTTGTCCTTTAATTTGGCCAAGGACATTGCTTGCCCTTGGTCAAATTAAAGGAGACCATCTATTTTGGTGAAAAGGAAAAAGGCCTTATTCAAAGCTAGCTTTGGGACCACAGAGGGGCAAATTTGTCTCAAACCACCATCTCCCTGTGTACAGATGTGTAGGGGTCTTTTGCAGTAAGGAACAAAGATAGGGAGGAATACACTGAAACAGGAGATAACTCCAGGCTTGCTTTATCACACCCACCCATCTTCATCTTGATCTCTCCCTTTCCTGAGCAAGGGAAACTGGACCCCGACTTCCCAGTGTCTGCCTCTGCATTTTCTGTCACTTCTATTTGGGCTAAACAGAGGAGGGGATGTTGGTTATAAATTCAGCAGGAGGAAGTGTGAAGAAGTCCCTTATCTCTAGGAGAAAAAACTTAACTTTCAAAGTTCAATATGGCCAGGCCAGTTACAGTCTGGCCCTTTTCTAGCTCTGCTCCTGCAACCTCTCTGCCTACTTGCTGCTTTTCATCTATGCTACACTTGTTTAAACCCCAGGGCCTTTACATGATAGTTGTTCCTGCTAGAAATAATCAGCTCTCCCCAGCCTATGCTCTGATATTTATAAGGCTACACTCCCGTGTTATTCAGCTTACTGCTCACCTGTCCCTTCCTCCAAGAGATCTTCCCTTACCGCCCTATGGAACACAGCACTCTTTTCCATCCCTTAACTCTTACCCTGCTATACTGTTCTTCATGACCCTTAGCATACACATGCGCACACATGCACAGGGAGAAGAGAGAGACAGAGAGAGAGAGAGAGAGAGAGAGAGAGCAGAATCTACCTTCTAGAGAACCAACCTAAGAGGTTCCTAGGTGAACTTTTGGTGTTAAAGCTTGGAAAGTGCCAAATGAATACTGAGCTGAAATTATTGTCCTCCCTCTCCTACCAGAATATCAGCTTGATGAGGGGAAAAAAAAACTTTGTTTTTTTCTCTGCTATATCCCTAGCATGTACCATAATGCCTGGCACACAATAGGTGCTCAATAAATATGTATTGAATAAATGAATACAAAAGTTTCCTGTGTCCAACAGCATGAAAAGTTTAAAATCTTGCCAACCTGGTATTATAATTCTTCCTGGACTGCCCCTTCTTAATTACCCCTACCTACTTCCTACTATTTCCTCTGATCCATGGTCTGCTCCAAGTATCCCAGTATTTCACAGACTGCATAAGAAACTATCCCTTCCAAGGAGGAGTATTCCTTTGTCTCTTCTACCTAAATCAGTCCTATTTATTTATTTATCTATTTTTATGTTTTGAGACAGAGTCTCATTAGGGAGTTCAGGGTGGCCTCAAACTCACAGCAATCCTCCTATCTCATGTGCTGGGATTTCAGGCATGTCTGGCTCTGAATCAGACTTTTTGACATGCTTCCTTTGGTTTGGTTTTGCGTTGTTTTTGAGATCTACATCAGTGAGAAGTGGGGGAGGAATGCATGGGCCCCTACCAGAATTCCCTGGGGTGTTATGCCCTCATCCAGGCCCAATGCTGGGAATTATTTTTAACATTTTTGAGGGGAGGGGGGGAGGGATATCAAACACAGGTGTTTTGAAAAAGTTCCCTAGGTGATTCCAACAACAAACATGAAGCCACTTTGATCAGAAGTCATTGATCTAAATCCCAGGGTACTTCACAGTGCTGTTCAAATTCTTTCATGACACCATTATGCTAATGGTATTGCCCGCCCTCATTATCTCCGCCCTCTCTGGAATTTTAAGATGCTTAGGATCTATCTGATCCACACCACCAGGGCCCCAGAGCCCTTTGTCCAACCCTGAACTAGAATATGAGGGGCCAGACCAACCTTGGGTTCACAACTATGAAGTTATTCTTTGAGCTGATGGCACTGGAAAAACAATCAAGGACAGGTCAGGAAAGTGCTGTGTTTATCATGGATCAGGTTGCCCTAGAAAGAAAAATAGGGGTGAGGATGGATGTGGAACGCTGGGTTCTGGGAGATTCGCTGGTAGGAAGGAGAGGAGAGGCGAGGAAAAGAGGAGGTTCTTGCATCATTCAATAGCTTTCAAATAAAACCTGAGAGACAAAAAGAAAATGACAGAGACAGAGACCCAAGTTCAAGTCCTAGTTTTGCTTTTAGGCCAGTGAAATTGAATTTTTCTCAATATCAATATATTCAACTGCAAAGTGAGATTAAAAGTATATATATATCCCCAGCACAATTTGTTCCTTCCTTTTTCCCTCTGTCCTTACACTCTCTGTCCTTTGCTTTGGAAACCAACTCCTTCTTGGCAACCAAACCTCCAGACACCATGAACTATAGTGCTTAAGGGCTCCTAAGAATCAGATGCTTCCTCAGCCTCCATTTGTCTGCTGCTGGGAGTCCAAGCTCTCTTCTATGGGGCCCAGGGCTGTCTCTAAACTGGAACCAGAATTATCTTCATGCCGATTTCTCAGGGTAGTAGGAAACACTGAGAGATATTTTCTGCTACACAAAATTAGAATCCTCAGTGGATTTCCTCCGTAAACTCTGTTGTAATTGGTGGTTAGAGTCCATTCTACCATGAATACTCTCTCCTGCAGTTGCATTAAGCATTAAATTGATTTTGCAGACTGGATCTGGGAATTTAACCACAATTTGTACCACAGTCTCTGTGGGAAAATATATTCTGTGTTCCAAACAATTGACCTTTGGAATTGATCCAGTTCCAAAGCTAGGGACAGTCTGTACAATATTCTGCTACATTTTAGGCTTCATTTGTGTATCTTAGAGTCAAAAACTTTTTAGAGCTGAGAGAAACATTAGAGATAGTCAGTCAATCAATAGACTCATTTGGCAGGTAATGAGACCAAGACTCAGTGAGACAGGTATGTCTGAGGCTATTTAGCTATTTAGATCTCTCATCTCTAACCCAGAACTTTTGCTACTAGCCACTATCTAAATCACTTGGAGATCATTTCCCCACATAGACTTTAAACTACTTGCAAGTTGGAAGGTCAGGCTTTCTTCAGCACAGACACAAACACTATAGGTGTTTCATATATACTAACCTGGTTCACTATACATTTCACTTTAGAGACTTATTTTGTGCAAAATTTCCTTAAATAACAAATATCATAGAGCATTTCTATTAAGAATTTGTTTATAATAGATTGGATCTGATTAACCCAAGATTTAAATAGTCATTCATAGGCATTTTATTGAACTACTATTTCCTATGTAAAAAGGACCTATTATAGTTGGATGCAACCTCAATGAACACAGATCCCAGATACATTTGGTTTTAATTTCAGGAGATATATGTAACTGATGTTAATGTGCTCTTAAAGTGCTTCACTCACTTTACAGCTACAGTTAAAAACCCAACGCTTTCTCTGGCTGACCTACCAAAACCAGTTGAAATAGAGACTTATGAAACCATTCAAAGGTAAATCGTCTGCAATTGAAAAGATAAAGGATGCATACTTTACCTATCCTACCTGAGAACAGAGCAACTCTCGTTAGAAACAAAACATTTACATTTTTATTTGAAACAGACTTTCACATTGTACATACATTTCTTCACCAAGATACAGTTACTAGTATTTCCTGGTATCTTGTTTGAATGAGAAGGATGAGAGAGTATAGCAAGCAAAACATTCTCATATGTGTAGATGACTTAGTTTTACTACAACAAAATAGGACTGACCTAAATTACAAATGGGGGGCCCTGTAATCTCATCACAAGCATAAAGGAAGGGCTGCAGAGAAAACTCTTCAGCTATTAATCACCATTTGTAATATCTGCCCATCCAACTCTATTGCCTTATAGTTAACAGATTCACCTCATTTTATTCTCAATTTTATTTATTTGTACATATTTATAGTACATAATAATCACATTCCTTGTGCAGAGTTGGTACATGTACATAATAACATATCTTAATTCCTTTTTTTAATCCCCTTTCCTTTCCTACCCTCCATCCTCCCTCCAGCTCTTGGAGCCCTCCCCAATTGCAAAAGATCTACCTCCGTGTTTCCTATCTTTTGCTCTCTTCTTTGCTTTTTTTTTGGTTTTTTTTTTTGTTTTGTTTTTTTTTTTTTTTTTTTTTTTTTTTTTTTTTTTTTTTTTTTTTTTTTTTTTTTTTTTTTTTTTTTTTTTTTTTTTTTTTTTTTTTTTTTTTTTTTTTTTTTTTTTTTTTTGGTACCAGGGATCGAACTCATGACCTCGCGCTTGCCAGGCAGACACTTATGCTGCTGAGCTAAATCCCTGGCTGCTGTCTTCTTAATATTTTGGTTTTTCATATAACAGAAACCATGCAATATTTAAACTTGGGCATCTAATTTATTTCACTTAACATTGTGGTTTCTAGGTAGATCCATTTTCCTAGAAACAACTCTTTATGACAGAGTAGTACTCCATTGTGTATAAGTACATTTTCTTTATTCAGTCATCTGTTGATGGACATATAGGCTGCTTCAATAATTAGCTATTGTGAATTGTGCTGCTATAAACATTGGTATGCATATATCATTCTAATACAATGCCTTTGAATCTTTAAGGAAGATACCTAGAAACAGAATAGCTCAAGCCAATGGAATTTCTAGTTTTAGTTTTTAAAGGGCTCTCCATTCTGATTTCTATAATGGTTGTACAAGTTTACATTTCCAGCAACAAAGTATGAGGGTTCTTTATTCCCTGAAGCCTTGTCAGAATTTATTATTATTTGATTTTTTAAAAATTTCTTGATGACAGGCATTCTTTCTGAAGCAAGATGGACTCTCAGTATTGTGTTAATTTTTATTTCTCTACTGACCAGAGATGTTAAGTACTTTTTCATGTATTTATTAGCTATTAGTACTTCTCTAAGAAATGTCTGTCCATTTCAGTTGTCAATCTTTGGCTGGATATTTTGAAGGGGTCTAGTTATTTTATTTTATTTTTTACTGAGTTTATTGGTACATTTTAGGTATACAAAATGGTCACATTAATTATAGGGAATTTGTAACTCTAATTTGATTCTTTTTTTCATTCCTCCAGCCTCCCTTCAACTCTACTCCCCCTCCTTACGTACAATAGTTTAGTTTCCGTCTTTTTCCATAAACTTTTCTTTTGCTTTACTTCCTCCCTCACTACCCGCTCCTAGTTCCCCTTCCTATTTGAACAATTTCTTCCTGTTTCACAGTGTTCGTTATACATTTTATCCTTATTTATACTTTCAGTTTCTCACACCAGAGAAACTATGTGATATTATAGCATGTGTGTCCAATTTATTTTACTTAAGAGAATGGCCTTAAGGTACATCCATTTAGCTAGAAATGCCTCAAATTTATCCTTCTTTATGGCAAAGTACTACTCCATTATATAGAAAAAACCCATATTATCTTTACCCATTCATTTGTTAATGGGCATTTGAGCTGTTTCCAAAATTTAGATATTACAAAATGTGCCACTATAAACATGGGTGTGTATATATTGCTATGATATAATGCCGATAACTCCTTCAGGAAGATACCAGGAAGAGCAACAGCTGGGTCAAATGGAACCTCTAGTGTTAGTTTTTCAAGGAATCACCACAATGATTTCCACAGCGGTTGCACCAGTCTACATTCCCACCAGCAGAGGAGGAGGGTGCTTTCTTCCCCATATCCCCAACAGCATTTTGTTATTCATTGATTTCTTGATAATAGCCATTCTTTGTAGAGTGAGATAGGATCTCAGTGCTGTTTTAATTTGCATTTCTCAAATGACAGTGATTTTGAACATTTTTTTCATATATTTATTTGCCATTTCTACTTCTTCATCTGAGAAGTGTCTGTATATTACAGATGCCCATTTTTGGATTGGGTCTTTAAATTTGGAGGGTCTGATTTTTTTGAGTTTTTTATATATTCTAGATAATCCTTTGTCTGAGGAACAGCTGGGGGGAAATTTTTCACACACTATGGGTTTACATTGATGGTTTCTAGAATGTATTCCAGAACGTTCTGGACTGTGGGTTTGGTGGTCATGAATTTCTTCAGGTGTTCTTTGTGCCTCCTGCTGGCTTGAACTCAGCAAAAAACTCACCTATAAAGGAAAGCCCATCAGAATCACAGGAGACTTTTCCATGCAAACCATCAAGTCAAGGAGAGCCTAGAGTAAAGTATTTCAAGTGCTAAAAGAAAACCTCCAAACCATATTTATATACTCCACAAAACTATCTTTCAAAATGGATGGAGAAGTAAGATACTTCCATGACAAAGAACATCTGAAGTACATTCTAGAAAGAGATATTAACAACTCCATGAACCTCAACAAATGGATCCACCAATCAAGGCAAGTAATTAAACAGAGGAGGAAAAAGGAACAAACAACAACAAACTAACATGACAAGGATAAGTCACATATGTCAGTTACAACCATCAATGTAAATGGCATCAATTCACCATTGAAAAGAAACAAACTGACGAACTGGATAAAGAAACAAGATCCAACAATATGCTGCACACAAGAAACACAATTAATTCAAAATGAAATTCATAGACTGAAAGTCAAAGGATGGAAAACAGTACTCCATGTAACAGGCACCACTCCCCCCAAAAAGCAGGGGTAGCTATTCTATTTGCAGACAAAGTGGACTTCAAGCCAAGATTCATCAGAAAAAAAAATAAGAAGTATCACATACTTGTTAAGAGAGCAAACCAAGAAGAACAGATAATAATCATAAATATATATATGTACACCAAATGTCAGAGCATACAACTATATAAAATAAATACTAATGGACATGAAAAATAAAATAAGTCCTAATATAATTGTAATGGGGGCCTCAATACCCCTCTGTCACAAACAGAGAGATCAATAGACAAAAATTCAACAATGAAATATTATACCTGAGCCACCCTTTGAACAAGTGGACTTAGTAGATGTCTACAGAGTGTTCCATGCACAATGCCCATTACAATACACACCATAGTACACATTCTTCTCAGCTGCACATGGGATATTTTCCAAAATAGACCACATACTAGCTCAAAGAACATGCTAAGCAAATGCAAGTGTAGGAGACAATTTGAGTGACTCACCTTGACTTCAGAACAATTGCTACCACATTCATTAAATCAAGTCTCATTTTCATATACTCCTATATACACAGCTGGCTATGGTATTTCCATCTCTCTTCAATTGGCTGTAAGCAATACAAATAAGGCCAGCTGAACTACTAATATGTAATCTTTAAAGCCTGTCTGACCATCTCCTGTTTCCTCACATAGTGCTCTCTATAAAAGATTTGAGCACAGCAGGATGGCAGAGCCACTCAGCTCCAGGAATGTCAGCTGGGTACAAGCCTTAAAGTAAGAGGCTATGAGCCACCAGGGTATAAAAGTTTATATGTCAGAAACTGAAAAAACAGCCTCCTAAATTCATTCACATGCTATTCTAATCAAGTTACACAGACTGGTCTTTCTGCTTATCTCCTTGCATATTACAAAGATGCTTTTCTCCCTACTTAGCTTGCCAGCTCAAGTTACCCACCATCCTCACCATCACTCTTCCTTGAGCCACCCCCTTCTGCACAAGAGAGTAAACTCTGGGACAGGCGTTGGATCAAGCAAGGCCTTTGTTTGCATAGCCTCACTTGGATTGGGCTTAGGACTCCTTGGCTGCCCTTAACTTGGAATCTGTCTTGGTATCTTACTCTCACCATGGGTTGCATTGGAGATGGTAGATTGGAATCAACTTGGCAGAATTCCAATAACATCTCAATGGGATTACAAATATAACTTTCTGAATTGTGAGAGAGATTAGAAAAGGGATTACAGTACTTGGATTACAATATTCAATATTTGAGATTACAATAGCAAAGGAATTGAAATCATCCCACACATATTATTAGACTATATGCCATTAAATTGGAAATCAATGACAAAAGAAACCACAAGAACTTCATCAACACATGGAAATTAAATAACACCCATTTGAAAAACTAATGGGTCACAGATGAAATTAGAGTTTCTACAACTGAATGATAATGCCAATACAACATACTGGGACTTATGAGACACAATGAAAGCAGTCCTATGAGGGAAATTTATAGCAGTGAATATCCATATTAGGAAAACAGAGAGAGCTCTCATAAAAAACCCAAATGTTGAACATCAAGCTTCTAGAAAAAAGAAGAGTAAGTCAAGCCCAAAGCTTTTACAAGGGAGGAAATTATAAAGATCAGAGCAGAAACTTATACAATGGAGACTAAGAAGACATTACAAAGAATCAATAAATCAAAGAGTTCATTCTTTAAAAAGATTATGTGAAATTGACAAATACTTAGCCAATCTTGTTGGGAGCCAGTCCTAATGGGCATGCG
>PVJX010004924.1:59758-89814 GCA_004027295.1 Dolichotis patagonum
TCGCCTCCACGTAGAACCCTTCGATTGGCTATAGACAGCTTATAAGCTTAGTGTAAGGAAGTGCTCGTTGCACAACACGCAGGGAGCCGTCAAGGACGGACATGTGATGAGGTTGCTGCCCGGTCAATAAAGGAGCTTGCAGAAGTCCAGTGTTCGTGTGCTCTCTTCCGCGGGACGGAGTCGGCGCCGGACAAATCTCATCAAAAAAATGAAAGAAAAGACTCAAATCCACGCATTTAGGAATGAAAAGGGTAAAATCACAACAGATCCTGTAGAAATCCAAAAGATCACCTATACCTATTTCAAAAACTTATATTCTAATGCAGAAGTGGACAGATTCCTAGATACATGTAAATTACCAAAACTGAAACAAGAAGATATAAAAATTTAAGTAAGCCAATATCAGTCAAAGAAATCGAAGATGTAGTTTAAAATCTACCAACAATCCCAGCACTTGGGAGGCTGAGGCAGGAGAATTGCTGCAAGTTCAAGGCCAGCCTGGGCTACAAAGTGAATTCAACTTGAATTCATCCTGAACCATACTGCGACATCCTGCTTCAAAAAAGACCTAAATAAATAAGTAAATAAACAAAACCTACCAACAAAGAAAAGTCTAGGCCCAGACGGATTCACTACTGAATTCTACAAGAAATTTAGAGAAGACCTAACACCACTACTTCTCAAAATCTTTAATAAAATGAAAAGGGAAGCAATACTTCCAAACTCATTTCTGGAAGCAAATACCAAAACCAGAGAAAGATCCAAACAAAACAAACAACTACAGGCTGATCACCCTAATCAACACAGATGCAAAAATACCTCAGTCAGGTACTGGCAAACAGAATGCATCAAATCATCAGGATTTTACATTACGACCAAGTGGGATTTATCCCAGAGATGTGGGAATGGTTCAGCACATGCAAATCAATCAGTGTTAACAGGGCCAAGGACAAAAATTGTATGATCATTTTAATAGATGTGGGAAAAATATTTAACAAAGTCCAACACCCACTCATGATGAAAACTCTACAGACAGTGAAATAGATGGTTTTTCTATGACCAATTTGATAAAAGTCATCTATGAAAATCCAACAGCCAACTTCATACTAAATGGACAAAAACTGAAAACTTTCACTCTAAAACAGGAGCAAGACAAGTATGTCTACTATCACCACTCTTATTCAGTATAATTCTGGAAACATTAGCAAGAGTAATTAGACAAGAGAAATACATAAAAGGAATAAAGATAAGAAAGGAAGAAATTGGGGATGAGGATTTAGCTCAGTGGCATAAGCGTCTGCCTTGCAAGTGCACAGTCTTGAGTTCAATCCCTGGTTAAAAAAAAAAAAGGAAAAAATTAAATTACCATTAGTTTTGGATGATATTATACTCTACATAGAAGACCCAAAAAATTCCAAGAGACTTCTAGACTTAATAACCAAATTCAGTGGCATACCTCATTAGAAGGTTAACTCTCCAAAACCAGTGTCATTCCTGTACATGAATAACAAATGCACTGAGAGAGAAATTAGGGAAACAACACCTTTCATAATAGCATCGCAAAAAATGAAATACTTAGAAATCAATCTAACAAAGGAAGTAAAAGATCTCCACATTGAAAATTATAGTACTGTGAAAAAGGAGGTTGAAGAAGATATCAGAAACTGGTAAGATATGCCTTGTTCTTGAGTAGGAAGAACCAACACAGTGAGTGTGGCCATACTTTCAAAATTGTCATACAGACAAAATTCCAACAGCATAAATCACAGAATTAGGGAAAACAATCTTAAAATTCACTTGGAACCAGACGATACCCATGATAGCAAACTTACTGTGGGCATAAAAAAAAAAAAGGCAAGGCAGGAGGCATCATAACACCTGAAATTATGCTGCAAAGCTTTGGTGATAAAAACAGCATGGTCTGGGATGAAAAAAAAAAAACTCATGAGGATTGATGGAACAGAATAAAAGATGCAGAAACAACTCTAAACATGCCACCTTATCTTTGACAAAGAGGCCAAACACATTCACTGGAAGAAAGATAGCCTTTTTAATAAGTGGGTTTCCATATGCCAATAGAACTCTTTTTTTAAAGTTTTTTTATTTAAGAGAAAAAATGACACAGAAAGAAAAACAAAAAGCCAAAGAGACAAACAAACAGTGGCAGCAAATCCAAATTAATAACATTATAGATTTTCAAAGCAAAATGATAGGAATTTAACAATGGTTATATTTCACATTGTTATCTTCAAAATGGTTGCTTGGATTACCAGATATAGACATGCAAAACTGATCTAATCATATGACTATTAACTGTTCTTTGCCAAGAACTAATAGAATTAGTAGTATAGTCTTCTTAGCTGTCATATATATATATATATATATACACACACACACACACACACACACAAATTTTTGATTTTTTTTTATTTTGAAAAGAATAAAACCAAATGAGAAAGAAAATAAAATGGGGTCATTCAAAACAAAAGGACGGACATAGTACATAATTAAAACCATAATACAAGGTGATCTACAATGGTTACTATGATGTCTCTTGTTATCTTCAATAGAATTGCCTATGTCATCAGGCATAGTAAAATTGAATGTAGCAGTACAGAACAATATTTAAAAAAACTCCAAAGCATTGGAGACATTATAGGACTTCAAAAATGGGTAATAGTCAAACCAGAATGGGTATTCTAGTGAATCTTATCATCTTCAGAGCAGTTGCTTATATTCTCAGACTTGATACTATCAAACATAACAGACTCGAATAAAATTAGTCAAGACAAAACAGCGATCTAACAAACCAGATTCAAATAAGATCAGCCATAATAAGACAGTGTAAGCAATACAGGGCTTCAGATTAAGTTAATAGGAAATTAAGGATGGTTATTGTAGTATATCCAGCTATATTTGGAATAGCTGTCTGTACCCTCAAATCTAGTACAAGGAGACAGATTGGAACAGAATATAACCAAACTAAACAGAGTGATGAGAACAATGTGGGTTTTAAATCATGATACAATATTAACAATGTCCTCTGCCTTGCCTTTTTAGACAATTCCTCCCCTTTCACTTTCACAGGGTGCATTGTACATTTTGTATCCCACTAACTCCTTTAGTTTTTAGATTAGGGAGGCAACCCACTATTTATCCAAGTGGTTCTGGACCTTTTTACCCCTGAGCTTGATCTTAAGTTGTATCCCTTTACCTACAAATGCCTCAAGGTTTTCCTTCCTTATAACTGAGTAGTTCTCCACTGCACAAAAGTGTCATGTCTTTCCAACCTATCTGCAGCTGCTGGATGAGCAACCCCTATTCTCTCTGGTTCCCTGTCACATTGAGCATTATTTTCTCATCTTTGACTTTTCAGTCCATAAACCCTCTTTCAGGTGAATTATATTTCCTATACAGAGCATCTCAATGGACCCTATCTCCTGATCTACTCTGCCTGTGTTTCTTTTTGTTAGTGTATCAAGGCCATCTATGTTGGTGATTATAGCCAACCTTCTCTGCCTCATCTCTGCTATGCTATTTTTCTGCCGTTGGTTGTCTACTTTTCCCCTTAATTCCACTGTCTACCCATTCAGTAAGGCCTCCCTGCTGCTCTTCCTGAAACCATGAGGTTTTTCTCTCTATTTCTAGAACGCCCTTCAGTATTTTTTGTAGGTTTGAACTGGTAGTCATGAACTCCTCCAGTTCCTCTTTGTCATAGCAGCATCTTGTTTCTCCATTAATTTTGAGAGATAGTTTTGCAGGGCACATCAATCTGGGTTGGAGGTTATTTTCTTTCAGGGCTTGAATACTTCGTTCCAAGCTTTTCTTGATTTGATGGTCTGTGTCTAGAAGTCTGTCATGATTTTGATGGGTTTTCCTTTATAGCTGATTTATTTCTTTTCTCTGACAGCTTTTAATATTATGTTTTGTGTTGAATTTCTGGAATCTTGATTATTATATGTCTGGGTATAGATCTATTTTGGTTGTAGCTGGCTGGAGTTCTGTATGCCTCATATATATGAATATTATTTCCTTTTCCTATGCTTGGGAAGCTTTCCTTAATTATTTCTGTGAATAGCCTTTGTATTTCATTTGCATTTAGCCTTGCTTCCTCACTCATATTTTTTATGAAGTTATAGATCCTCTTGTCATCTTCTAGCCTTTGTATTGTTATTTCCTGGTTCCTTGTTATTTTTAAGAGATCTTTCCTTTCATGATCACATATTGCAAACCTGTCTCCAAGTTTTGATAGTCTATCTTTAGTTCCTTTCAAGCAGTTTTGCCAGATTTCAGTGGTTTTTAATTTCCTGGTAATCTCTTTGAATCTGTTTCATGTATTCTAGATTTTTTTTATATTCTTCATCAAAGGTTTCCCTTATTTTTCTACACTCCTCCATTCTTCCATCTATGTCTTCTTAAGAGATGCTTAGCATTTCTTTTAGTAATCTTCTTATATCTTACTTTACTTGTATTAGTATTTCTGTTTTGAATTCTTCTATAGTGTCACGAAGATATTTCTTTATATCAGATGGTGTTGCTTCCTATACTGCAGGTGTGCTGCCCTCGGTCTCTTCTGTGTTTACCTCTCCTGGGCCCATATTCCCTGGGTTGGGGGCTGGAGACTTCCTTTTGCTTCTTTCTCTTGTCACGTTTCTCATTTCTTCCAGACAAGTGTATAGTAGAGGTCCTAGGCCCTTTCTATATTGTTTACTGTTGCTCTGAAGTGTGCTGGCTAGGGATTGCTGCCCTCTCCAGTCTGTTGTTGACCACTGAGGTACAAGCAGGGGCGATGCAGGCTGATCCCTCCCCGCCAAGCCGGTCAACCATCGGGGGTCTTCACCACGTTAGTGTGTGCCGTGCAGATGGAACCAATTTGGGACAGCTTCAGGGGAAACTTCATTCCTGGCTATTGGATCTCACACAGGGGTGGGACCCAGTCGAAGCAATTCCCACCAATCTGCTCTGCGCCAGGAGCAACCAACTGAAGCTGCTACAGTTCCAGGTTCAAACCCATCCTGCCCAACTCCAAAATGTCACCCAGCCAATCACCCTCTCCTGAAGGAGGACCAAATTCTGAGCACGCACCATGGGCTGGTGCAGATCTCCACACTGGTTCCACACCGAGGTCCTTAGGCTTGCCAACCCTGACTTCATTGTGACCACATGTAGCCTTCTGTCCATGTTTTTCTTTTCTTTCCCCTCCACCCTGCCTTAGTTTCCTCCTGGGTTGTGAGAATCCCTCTCCTTTCATCTGGTTTTCTCCATGATGTTAAATTTTAGCACCTGAGCTGTTTCTCTCAGAGAGGCTTTTTACCTTGCTACTTATTGATACGCCATCTTCCCAGCTCCCCCCACCAATAGAACTCTTGAAGACACTGTTGTAGGCAAAGGCTTTATGAACAAAACCCCATTGACAGGAACTATTCCAAGAAGCAACAACTGGGATCTCATCTTATTAAAAAGCTTTTGTAGCCAGAGATTTAGCTCAGTGGTGTAAGCACTTGTCTGGCAAGCACAAGGTTGTGAGTTTGATCCCTGGTACAAAACAAAAAACAAAAAGCTTTTGTGCAGCAAGAGAAACCATTAACAGAGTAAAAAGACAACACACAGAGTGGGAAAAATTTTTGACCAGGTCTTCCTCTGACAAAGGTCTAAAACCTAGAATGAACTAAAAAAAAAACACCCAGGCCCTCTAAATTTAAAGACCCGATTCAAAAAATGGGCATCTGTAATACATAGACACTTCTAGATGAAGAAGTAGAAATGGCAAATAAATATATGAAAAAAATGCTCAAAATCACTGGTCATTTGAGAGACGCAAATTAAAACAGCACTGAGATTCCATCTCACTCTACAAAGAATGGCTATTATCAAGAAATCAACCAATAAAAAATGCTGGTGGGGATTCACAGACTGCTGGGGGAGAGAACCAGGCCCCACAAGGAGGTGATCCCCATCTGGAAACCAGCACCATGCTCAGGCCACTGCTGGAGTGGGGACAGCCACACCCAAGCCTCTCTCCGTGAGTCAGCACCATTCCAGGACTGCAGTGGGGAAAGACCCAGGCCTCACCAGGAAGTGATCCCTGCCTGGAAACCATATCCTTTTCATTGTTTTCTTGGGTTGGGTTTTATTCTTTATTGTTTTTTTTAATTATGTTAAATCTGATGGCAGAAGCAGCTATTTAAAAGATAGGAAGACATGGTAGCCATTTTGGACTTACTATTAGCTTATTTTGAAGTCCTTCATTGCATTCATTGCTTTGTTTTTATTGGTTCTATATTCTGTTCTGTTCTGTTTGATTTTTACTATGTCTGAAGGTATCTGCAGCTATTTTGAAGACAACAAAAGACATTATGATAATTATTGTTGAATTTGTAAGATTTTGAAGTCCTGTATCACTTACACTGATTTATTTTGATTGGCTTTTTTGTTTTATTTTCCTTGGTTTTATTCTCTTTAAAATTAAAAAAAAAAATGCTGGCAGGGCTGTGGGGGAAAACGAACCCTTTCCCTCTGCTGGTGGAAGTGCAGATCGGTGCAACTACTCTAGAAATTATCAGAGAAATTCCTTAATCTGAACAACTACTGTGAAGATAAAAAATATGCAATGTATTAACCATTCTTAGTCTCTTATTATTTTGTTTTGAAATTCTGTATGATCACTTTTCTTTATTTGTTTTAAAATTTAAAAAAACGCTAAAACTAGAAGTTCCATTCAACCTTTTGCTATCTTCCTGAAATAAATAAAGTATCATACCACAGTGATATATGCACTCCCATGTTTATAATTGCACATTTTATAATAGCTAATCTTGGAAACAACAATGCCCATCAACAGATGAATGGATAAAGATGATGTGGCTTTTTTATACAGTGGAGTACTACTCTGCCATACGGAAGGATAACGTTGATACATTCCTAGCTAAAAGGGTACACCTTGAGACCATACTTAGGTAGGAAGAACCTGATCCAGCCCGCGGATCAGTCCATGGGTCTCACATGGAGGGGGAACGGGGATGGTGGGCAGGGCAAGAGGAAAGAGAGATGGGGACAAGTTGAGCAGTTCCAATCAAGTCTCGTTTATTGAGGAAGTGAACATGGTTTATATAGGGTGAGGGCAGGAAGCTGTCATCAGGCAGAGATGTTGTGGAGAGACCGGATAGGTCGCAGTCATGTCCGGCCAGGCAGAGAGGATCATGGGCAATGTAGGCAGACGCACCAAATGCCCACAGGAGGGCGGGATGGGGCGGCAGCAGTGAGGCTATCATGCCACTCCCTACAAGAACCTGTTTAGTGAAATATCTTAAGTGAGATAAATCAGACATAGATGGTTGAATACCACATTGTTTCTCTGGTTTGAGAACCCAAAAGTGTAAACAAGGACCAAAATGTATAATAGATATTGGGAAATGGGAGGACATGTTCAAATGAGAAGGTGAACAAGGTGGGGTGGGGGGTGGAGTAGGGAAGAAGGAATTGACAAAAAAAAAGAAAATAGTAGGGAAAAATGGAAACAAAGCTTTTGTAAATAAGGAGACGAGAAGAGGGGTGTGTGGGGAAAAAAAAGAAGATAAATCATGCACAGGTACAAATTCCCTATGGTGAATATTATCATTATGTATATCTAAGATACACCAATAAAAATGCTGGGAAAGAATAAATAAAAATGTTTGAGCCCAGCATGGTGGCTCACACCTGTAATCCCAGCGCTTGGATGAGCTGAGGCATGAGGATCGGCATGAGTTCGAGGTCTGGATGGGCTACATAGTGAGTTCAAGACCAGCCTGAACTATATAGTGAGACTATGTCTCAAAATCAAAACAAAACAAAACAAAACAAAACAAGTTTGGGCTAACTGACCAAGGACATGCCTTATGGTTTAGCTGATAACTGTGACATCTGATTATTTGGTTATATGTACTGAAAAGGAATCAAAACTCTTGGTCCTGCCTGACTTTTTTTTGCATCTTATAGCACTAGCTCTGTACTGAGAAAGATGGTCTCCTCTAATATAGTATGGACTTTGTCTGGATTTTTAATTTTCTTGACTTGAGATGACTATAAGAGCTCATGATATTTGATAAAAAGAATGGCTGCCCTCCAGGTATGTCTAATAAAATTTAAGTTTAATGTCACTCAAGACTTATTAAAGATTTGACTGAGAGGAACTGTATTGATGGAAAGTATATTATATTGTTGATTCACCCACTCAAAAAAATTTGATTAAACCAGGACAGCAAAGGTCTGGGTATCATGACCTCTGCATTTTTCTACCTATATGTTCTATCTTTCACACCATATTAGTGATGGGCCAATATTGACAGGCATACAAGAAAAACAGGCATAAAAGAAAATGAGTCTTTGCTGTGCTTACTATAAAGGGTCATAAGGTTTCTGCTCATTGGGTTCCAAAGTGTCATCTTGCCGGATGACACATGGGCACATCTTTCTGGTGATGATTGGGTTTCCCTGAGCACTGCTCTGCCTGTTTCTAATGTGTACTTGAGTGACTCACACATTACCTACTAGTAAAAATGCGATCACAATTTTATTAGCACCTCAAAATATGATGTTCCAAGCCCCTGGCAACCAGGAAGTCCAAATAACAATCAGGAATTTCCCTTTACAGACATTTCTGGAAATTATTCTGGTTGTAAACTGTTGGTGTATCAGTTTGACTTCAAAATCTGAAGAATTCTTGAACTCTTAATTTTTTCGGCATGACATCCCACCAAAAAAAAATATATATATTCATTGGGCCTCTACTGTAACGATCTTTCATTTTCATGATGTTCCATTTCTCCCTGGAAAACCTGGAGAGGGTAGGGAAAAAGGCTGCAAGAGGCAGTACCCAGAACCACTCTTCCCACTCTGCTGGCTCACATAACTCTGCTAAGACTGGCCTCTGCCCCACTCTTCATTATTTGTCCTCCAATGCCTGCTTTCCATCTCACAATCCTGTTTTGTTTGTTTTGATTTGTTGTTTTTGGGGGGAGGTTTGTTTTTTGTTTTTTGCTTTGTTTTGTTTTTTTGGGTTTTTTTGGGGGGGTCTTTTTCACTATATAGTTCAGCTGGCCTTGGGCTCACTTTGTAGCCCAAGGTGGTCTCAAATTTGCAATGATCCTCCTGCCTCAGCCTCTCAAGGCCTGAGATTATAAGCAAGCACCACCATGCCTGGCTCCCAATTTCCTTTGTGTGTTCTTTGGTTAAAGAACACGTCTGCACACATTTGAACCTTAATTGTGGGCAAGATTCAAAGTTCTTTTTTAAGGGACGCATGGGTCCCATGCAAACTAGGGGAGAAGTAAAAAACTAGATATTCCCAAGCATTCCATATTCCTAAGGAAGCTCACAGAAGCAATTTGGGAAGTAGCATCTAATTCTACAAGCTGCTGTGCTCAACTCCCATTTCTAGCTCAGTCAAAACACCTACTTCTCTAGTAATTAATCTTTTCCATGTTTGTTAGAAAGCTGAAAGTCATATTTATGGCCCATGCATAGCCACCCAGTGGGACCTTACATCATGCATTATACATACAAAACTGTTGCCTTAATCTTATCTTTCCTACTCTCAATTTTATTTTGTTCTATTTTCTTCTGTACTTATTTTTCATCTACCCTTCTGTGTGCATTTATGTAAGCTACCTTATTTCTTTTCTTCTAGAATGAAGTTGGGTATCAATAAATGTACTTCAACAAAAAAAAAAACAGGGATGATGAGCCCTTCTTTTCCCCTACAGGTTCCAAAATGAAATTCACAGAGTATTCCAGTTTTCACAGATTATTCCAGTCTCTCAAGTCTGTTTCAGACAGGATCAACATTATTCCTAACCTAGTCTAACTGTGTCATTAGTACACAAGCGAAATCATAAAATGGAAAAATAATTAGGAAAAAAGACATAAGAAAATCCTAGCTTTATAATTCATTTGTACATTACAAAGCACTTGCCTGAACAACAGTAAAACAAACAAACAAACAAACGCTATAGTTTCTACTCCTGAAGCACATGACAAAGCATAAGCATGTTTAAGCATGCGTAGCTCACACACATGGAGAGGGAATATACTGCAACTGGTCAAAGTGTAGGCTTCTGGTTGAAGGCGTAGTTCTGGGGATGGATTCCCAGCATTGAGAAAAATAAAGAACACAGCCTCTGACACTGGATGCCTGGTTTTGAAACTCAGCACTACTGCTTACTTGTGTGATTTGGGATTCAGTACTTAACCATCCCGCACCATCCAGAGCGTAAAAATAATGGACTTTCCACAAGGGGCAAAGTTGTAAGGATTATACATGTATAATAACACCTGAAACAGTGCCAGAACACACACAGGACTCTCAGTAAATGTTGGTTATTATGAATGACATGCTAGTGGGGGACACACTAACTTGGGCCTGGGGTAGTTTCATGTCTGAGTCCACTACAGCACCCACGAAATGGGTAAAGCTCTGTATCCTGAACACTTTTTGCGACAGGTCACATTCTGTCGTTTGCCTAAATCCTTTGGAGGGCTCTGCTTTCTCTTTCTCCTTCTGAGGCAGTATTACACAAAGCTGGTCAACTAACCTTTCCAAACCCTGATGTTCCTCTTTATCTCTCTCTCCTATGTGCTACATACTTGATGGGTGCTGCGGGCAAAAAAAAGATGTTTTTATCCCTTGGGAGCTGAGTGAGCCTGGGAGATAAATGCCTAAACAATTACAGGCCAGGGAGATTAAGCAATACAATGGAGGTATGAACAGAACACTAGAAAATGGTACCCAGAGAGCGGATGGAAACGTAAGATACGTGAAGAAGCACTGCAGAAAAGACGTAAAATTGTTCTACTGCTGATTTGCTAGGGTCCACTTTAACAACTGTGTCAGACAGGATCACCTGAGGAATAAATCTTGGGGAACAATAGGTCACAAAACCTATTAATTTCAATGTCGAAGTTCCTGCTTCCCACACGCATGAGTTTCAAACACGGGTAATTGCAGTCCGTGTTTTCTGGCTAACAAAAGCATAAAGAATTATTTGCAAAACCAGGAATAATGCCAGAAAAAAGAAAAAAAAAGCGAGGCAGTATGCCTGCCAAGCAGCCGGCCCGGTGGAGCAGGAAAAGCAGAAGGTCAACCAAGCCTAAGAATGCTCTGTGTAAACCGAGCCTCCCAGGCGCGGCAAACCGGGCCCAGCCCCGCCCCGCGCCTGCGCCGCCTGGGCGAGTCGGCGCGGTAGATTTGTGGAGGGAGGGCAGTGCAAGTGTGCGCAGACCGAGGCAGCAGCGAACGAACTGAGTCCACTGCGATTGCGCAGAAGCCCGAGCGGGGCGGGGAGCTCAAGGCTTAGCGCGGCGCGCCTGCGTAGAAGGCTTCGTGGCGCGGCGGCGGCCCAGGCCCGCGCAGAGTGAGTGGCGCTGCGGGTGGGGCTGTCGGCGGCGCTGGTGAGCTTTGCGGAGCTGGGCGGTGCCGAGGAGTAGGAGGTGGAAGAGGAGGAGGAGGAGGAGGAGGTGGTGGCTTGGGTCTGACGCGGCCCGGTTCGTGGGGGGCTCCGCTTGTTTATTTATTTATTTACTGTGGGCGACTTGGAGTGTGCGTGCGCTCTCGCTGTTCGGAGGGGAGGGGGTGGGGGGAGGGTCCGGAGAGAGGGGGGAGTTGGAGCCGGGGTCGAAACGCCGCGTGACTTGTAGGTGAGGGAACGCGGAGCCGTCGCCGCAGCCTCCGCCGCCGAGAAGCCCTTGTTCCCGCTGCCGGGAAGGAGAGTCTGGTGCCGACAAGATGGCGGACGGGGAGCTGAACGTGGACAGCCTCATCACCCGCCTGCTGGAGGGTGAGTGGGGCGCCCCGCTTCCCGCGCTGCTCTCGCCGCGGTGCCCGAGGGGTCCCTGGGCCCCCGCGAGACAAGGGCCCCGGGGGGAGGAGGGGCCCGGAGGTCGGGGACCGCGAAGCCCATCTGCGTGCGGGGCGGCCTTTGCCGAGGGCCGCGAGCTCCCCGAGCCATACGTGCTGGCCTGCGGTGACCCCCGGGGAGGGGGCGAGGATGCCTGCCTCTGGGCATTGTGCGTCCGTGGAATGTGTACTTCTTCTTTATGCCTTATGCTTCGCTGCCTCTGAATGGGAGTTTTTGTAAAAATCCTTCTCCAGAGGTTTGTTTCATCTCTTCTGCATTTTTACGTGATGCTGTAGCACGGAGTCTTTTTACGGAAAGGATGAGGTTGGCGATCGCCACTATTACTTGGTATCACAAAAAGGCAAAAAAGAATCTTTGGTCGGGTTTGAAGGTAACACCTTTTAAGAAATATGAAATCTGTACGTGTAGGTTGACTGAAAAGACGGTGGCTTTGGGTCTTGAAAATTTAACCGGTTTCGAACAGAGTTTAATTTCTATACTTAATAAACTTAATAAAGGTCCGTGGGCGAAGCGTCTTTTAGGCATAAAAAGGTATTTACAAGTGTGCTGGCAGCATTTGAAGTTTCCAGGCCCTCATGTTTTCAGTGTTAGTAGGGCCGTAAGGGGTAAGAAAAGGAAGAGGCAGAGAAAGAAAGGCCGTCGGTTCATCGTAGGATTTTATTCAGAGTTAACCGTAGTATTCTGCCGAAGGGACCCTTTGCTGTAACATTTTCGTCATGACTGTTCTGTGTGTAGGGAAGAATTTAAGCCTTTTGAAACATTTTAGAGTTCTTCGTCACACATCTTCCAAAGGACTGCATGTGTATTGTATGCTAGTCCTCGCTTTCACATTTTCTGAAGATTATTAGAGTGAAGCGGTTACGTGTTTTATATTTGGAAAATCATCTCAGAAAATTGCTTGGGAGGAGGACCTTTTTTCAACTAATGCGTCGATAACTAAAACCACATCAGTTCTGTGTGTACCCTTTGTGTAACTAAATTGTTACATTTGCTCCAGATGTAAGAGCTTTCCGACAGTTAAGATTAAAGAAAAAGGGGTTGGGGATTTAGCTCAGTGGTTTAAGTGCCTGCCTGGCAAGCTCCAGGTAGTGAGTTCGATCCTTGGAGCCACCAAAAAAAAGAAAGAAAAAAATTGAATAAAAAGCAAACGTTTTACCTGGAACTCTTAGCCACCTTTTTATTATCAGGTTATTGCTGGGAGGCCGCCTGCTGCTTGCAGTGTGTTCCCTAAATACCTTGTGGTCTTAAACAGTTGTGAACATCTTTTTTGGTCTGTGAGAAATTTGTTTTGAAAAATAGTATATAATGATTGGGCATTGCTGTACGAAAGATCTTGGTTACTCAGGGAGAAATTTAAGCTTACAGCCAATTTTAACTTGTAAATTTGAAAATTTTTAAATCTTATTTGTATTTCATCTTATTTATTTTATGTATATGGATACGCTTTATAGGCATAAAACTGTACATTCGTGTATTTTTAAAATTTTTGGTCTGGAACTTTTTAAGTCAAATACAACTTTTTTATGATTACAGATACTTAAACTTTATTAATGAAGTCAAGGTTATTGTAAAAAAAAAAAGGCATAGGAAAAGTATCCTAAGTGATTTTATTGTTTTTGTGAATTCACACTGAATGTGTGTTTTGGATAATCTTTATTCTTTCTTCTGGTAAAAATTCAGGTCTAGACACATTTTTCTTTTAATTTTATTAGTGGTTGTTGTACTCTGTGCCAGGCACCAGGAACTTGTCAAAGATAAGGCAGTCTTCGCTGAAGGATCTCCCAGTCTAAACAAGTGACTTTCTAGTTTTTTTCTAGCCTCCTTTGTTTAAAAAATTTTATTTCGTCTTAATCCTGCAGAAAAATATTTAGTTCCACAATGCATCCTTAGACTACTTAGGTATCCAAAAGTCCTACCCTCCCCCGATCTAGACCTATTGCCCAAAGGAGACTTGAGTCTTCTAGGAATTATTTTTAATTCCCAAAGTTCTACTTACTTTGGTTTTCAGTTATGTTACATTGCAAATTTAAGTCAAGGAATACTGTTTTGTAAAGCTACCTAGTAGAGGTACCGTACAAGAGATTACAGTACATATTGTGACAGAGTAACTGCAGTTACCTCCTCTCCTCACAAACATAATAACTGCACACAATTTTGAATTAGCCTAGATTTAATCATTCTATAATGTACTTTAAAATACATTGTACAGGGCCTGGGGATATAGCTCAGTAGCACAAGTGCCTGCCTGGCAAGCACAAGGTCCTCAGTTCAATTCCCAGTACTAAAGAGATGTTACGTATTATGTATCATAAAAATGTGTTAATTAAACAAAAACAGCTATAATTTCTCAACATTAAGGTAAAAAATTCAGGAATTGGTTTCCTTTTTTAAAAGCTTATTATAGTTCTAAAACATATTCCTGATTTTTCTTTTTTACTGTATCAAATTGGCAGTCAGGTATACAGTGTACACTTTTAGTAAGTGTTTTGAGAGTTTGTATTTTCATTTTCAGGTGGGCATATCACTGATGCTATATTTCAGAGAACTTTTAAAACATTTTAATTCATGCTTTTTATAATATGAAACAAAAATATTGATGCCATCTTTGGACAGAACATATTTCTCCCTTATATTTTTATTGGGTTATTTGTTTAGACCTAAAAAAATAACAGTTTCTCTCACTTTATTCCCTATAGTAACCCTGTTGCCGCATTCTTGTGGCTTATTATAGTGCTCTTAACTGATTAAATTGGTGCCAATTTGTATGAGTAACCCAGAACAAGCAGTAAATGCTTTTCCTTAGGTGTTATCTGAGGAGTTAGGGTAAGAGTGAAATATAGCAGAATCATCTGGGGTACTTTGTTCAAACTCCTAAGTGCTGATTTTATTCTGGAGGAAGTGGGATCAGATGAGTAGAATCTGAAGTATTGGGAAAGTAGTCTGGAAAACATGCTGGGTAATTAAGATAATGCTGGCTTTGTTCTCAACCAGACTTGATCCAAATATTTAAAAACTGGGCTTTACTAGTGGGTGATAATTAAGGTATATTTATTATATATTATGTATTTGATAATACATAGAAATTGTGTTTAGGATTTTTTAATAGAAAATTTGGGAGATAGAGACGTATAAGAAGAAAAAGATTCCTGTAATTCCACAATCCAAAGGTATCCTTTGTTGCAATTTTAACATACTGTATGTACATCATTAAAATATTCTCTGTAAAGCTATGAGTTAATTTTGCTTGGAGTATTACATCATAAACATTTTTGCTTGTTGAAGTGTATTCAGAAATAATCTCAAAAGCTATTTGCTGTGTGAAAGATATTTTTTTTTTTTAAATTTTGAAACATGTTGCCACAGCTAGGCATTGTGGTGCACCACTGTGATCCCGCACTCAGGAGGTCAAGGCAGGCAGATTGCCGGGAGCTCAAGACCAGCCTGGACTGTACAGCAAGACCCTGTCTCAAAAACAAAACAAAACAAAACAACACATTTCTACAAAGCTGAGCCTATTACATGAGTTGTAGAATATTACACCATATAGAGCTCCATGGTAGAACGGTTGTATTCGTATTTTTGGCTCGCTAATGGCTTCATAAGAATTTTTGGGTTTTCTTAAGTGCATTTTTCACTTTGCTTTGAATTAGATTTCTGATTTTGTGGTACTGCTGGAATCATTATGTCTGTGTCTCCCTTTTTCTTTTTGTGGATCAGTCTTAAAATTTATACTGACAAATAGGAAATTTTCCTCTTAGTGACCTTTTAAGGTTTTTTGGTTTTTTAAGGAATGAGTTTGAAAAATTAAATAATTACTGAAGCCATGTTAACCCTACTCCCTTTTTTTGGCACTGAGAATTGAACCCAGGACTTTGACATGGAGCTGCAGTGCCAGGCCTTTTTGTTGGAGATGGGTTCTCAACTACTTTGCCTAGGCTGAGTGCAAATCTGAGATCCTTCTGCCTGAACCTCCTGGAATTACAGGGATGCACCACCACGCTAGGATAGCTCCTTAACTTTTCATGAATGTTTATATATAATTTATATTCCACACAGTTTGCCTGCTTAAAGCGCATAATTCAAGAGTTTGTAGTGTAGCCAGAGTTGTGTAATTATTACCACAATCAACTTTAGATCATTACCACACATACCTCAAAAAACACTGGTCCCACAGACATTCCCCTTTTCATCTTCCTTATCCAGCTGTTCATTTTGTCTGTATTGATTTGCTTTCTCTTGGCATACATCTCAAATGATGAAACATTACAATATGTAGTCTTTTGTGTTTCATCTGTGTTTCTTTTGTTTGGATGTTTTGATTGTTTGTTTTGAGACAGGATCTCATGTAGCTTAGACTGGACTCAGACTCACAGGAGTCTTCCTGCCTCAGCCTTCCAAGTGCTGGGATTACATGCATGCACCAACACTCTTGGCTTCCTTTTGGCTTTTGTGAATAATGTTGCCGTCAACATCTGTACACAAGTTTTTATAGTTTTGTTTTTGGTTCCCTTGGATATGTAGTTAGAAATTGAATTATTGGATCATATGAAGACTAATGTTTAAAATTTTGAGGAACTGCCAGTCTGTTTGAAGCCTCCGCACAGATTGTTTAGTTCTGACCCAGCAGTCTAAAGATTAGGCAGTTGGAAGGAAGTGCTAATTGCCCTTGCCCACCTTAGCCTTCTCAGGGAAAATGTTCCAGAAAGTAAGGATAACTGACAGTTTGAAAAACTAGCCAAGACATTTTTATTTGGCTATGTGAGTGCAGGGCTAGAGCTTTTGAGTCTAGAGGAAGGATTATATTGAAATTTAGGATTAGTGAGGAAGATAGTAAATTGCCTCTCCTGAATTTTTCTTTCGTATTTTATTCTTCACATTTATCATTTAGCAGAGTATGCATTGCAGTGTCTACATTCTTAATTTATAACAGTGGTAAAATAAATATATAGAAATGTCAAGATATTTTAAAATACTGACTAAAATCCCATTAAATTTCTGAAACAAAGGTTATCCTGAAGTCTTGAGATACAGGGAGGCAAACAGAAGAGATGTTTTGTAGATGTCAGTATGTTGGCAGTGATTTGGAGATGTAGTGGATAGGGATTCCTAGTTAAATAAATCTTTTGGGACTTAATTTTGGATAAAACTTTATACCTTTGAACAGCAACTGTTTTATTGGGTTAACTCTAAAAGTGTGATTATTAGTTGGTGTAATTTTTTACACCTTACTCTGCAATACACCTGATAAGACTTTCCATTTGATAAGATGAACATACGTAATGGAGACAGAGTGAGTGTTCTAATACTGAAACATGCAGATCGGAAATGCATAAATTCATCCTAAAATAAGTAAGCACTAATTTTTTTTTGGCTTTGATGCAGTATTTGTCATGCAGTAGAAGAAAGATAATAGTGGTTGTCCTTTATTCTGCCTCTGCATTATTCATGTATGTAGCATAATGATTTATGAGGGTATGCATAACCTTCCTGAAAATCACCAGCTTCAGGGCCCTTCCTTCCCAGATTTATCTGCATCTGTGCAAAGACAAATAAAAGTATTCAGATATGGGCATCTTCAGGGGAGTAGTACTACATTCAATTCTTGATGTATGCCAACAGAGTAACTTGGAGGTTTGGACACAGCTTATTCTACCATAACAGTTTTCTTTTAAGAATGTTAATCCAAATATTTTTGAGTAACCTAAGTTCCCAGCTAGTATTTTTCTAACACCATTTTAACTATTTCCCTAATCTTACCTCTCATTTTCAAGATTGAGAGAAATCAGAATTTGTCATAATAGAAGTTTAAGGAAATCTGGAAGTACATAGCTCTCTAATGTTGTACCTAATAATAGTAATAATAGTTCTATTTAAAATTTTAAATAGTAAAATGAGCTGAAATTTTACAGGTTTACTATGTTAAGTATTTATCAAATAATTGAGCCCAAGTAGTGAGAGAAAAAGAATTGAGAAGTGTTATATACATGTACCAACTCACCACAGGGAATGTAATAATTTTTTTAAAAAGTACAGAAAATGACCAGACTCCTGAGTGAGATGCTTCCAAGCCTGTTAATGGTAAAATAAAGTCTACATTAATAATGATAGGAAGGAGTAGGTTGTGTGAGTTTCAGATCCCAACTACAATAGCTGTTGAATCCTGAATGATATCAGAGAATTTACTTAATTAAAAAGTATCAGTAAGTGTTGACAGTATGAAACCATATCATGTAATGGTTAAGTATGCAGGTTTTGCGTGCCTTTAAATTTCAACTCTGTTCCAGTTTCTTTTGCCTATTGGGGATGATAGTATCTATTTCATAATATATGTGTAAAGATAAAAAGATAATAACACTTTAGTTTTTGGCACATGAAAGCTTAGAAAATGTTAGCTCTTGTTTTTGCTTAGTATGAGTGTAAGCTAATAGGTGATAGTTCTTTATGCTCCTGAGCCATGTACCTTCCTCATACAGTACTAAATTTTGAAAAGGCTCTTCAAACTTGAGGGGATCCAAACTTTAATTTATGAGTTATCAGTATCGTGTTTGAAATTAAAACTGAGAATTTAAAAATATCTATTCTTTTTTTTTTTTTTTTAAAGATACAGACTGGGTGTACTGGCACATGCCTATGATTCTAGTACTCTAGAGGCTAAAACAGGAGGATTGCCAAGAATTTGAGGCCAGCCTGGGCTACATAGTGAGGTTAAGGCTAGCCTGAACTACATACCGAGACCTTGGTGTAAAAAACTAAACCCATTAATTCCTTGAAAGTAACAACCCATTACATTTTAGCATAATGTTTTTGTGAAAAAGAAAAATAATTTATTAAATGAGAAGAGTACTTACATTTACAAAAAGCCTATCTAACGTCTTACGGAAAACAACTGAATCTGCTGCTGAATCTGTTGTTTTGACTGACGTATATAAAGAAAATCTGTATTCATAATAGATACGTAGTTGGGGAGCCTTTTTTGATAATTGAGAATACTCTGTGATATATAAGATCATGTAGTAGAGGCCAGGCATGGTGACACATACCTGTAATCTGGCACTAAGGCTGAGGTGGGAGGAGCAGTGAGTTCAAGGAAAGTCTGAACTACATGATGAGACACTGTCTCAAAAAAAAAAAAAAAAATCACATAGTGGTAGTTTTTGCAGGTTAGTTGCAATGTAGAATCTAAAATACTATCAGTGAATTTTTTCTATGACTCCAGGAATCTTATCTTCTAACTTTAAACTGACATTAAGCTTGATTGTGTAATACACATTAGTCATTAGGGAACCGTTTCAGCTGAATTATATAGATGTCTAAATATTGGCACATCATATACAGTATTTTTAAAATCACATTTGTTAATAGCATAACAAGATCTCATCAGAAGTCCTTAACTATGGAAATATGTAAGTCTGAAAAGTCATGGTTTGTCAAGTGCTTTCCAGTAAAGGGTGTTTTGTGAAAAGAATAGTTAGGTTGTAAATGAAGTAGTAATGTGAGTTTTTTTTTTAAACAGACATTGTATTATGGTATGAAGCAGAAGTGCTTTAGAAGTACTTCATATTTGATACAGATTTAAAAGATCTATTTGGGGATTAAGATTTAATAAAATTTATCATACAACTTTGAAACACTAATCTTTGTATTTCACCTCAGATGCATGGCAGTGAACAACGCAGCTACTACTAGTATAGTTTGGTGCCTCTAACTTGGTGTATGTTAAGGTGCCAGCAGTTTGACTTACTATTGCTTTTTGCACCATCAGTGGAGGTGTTAACACAGAATCATAGCTCCTTTCTCCATTCCTGAAATGTCTGTCCCTTACTTGTAGCAACCATTTCTCTGCTTTGCTGTTACTGTGCCAGCTGTTTGTTTACTGGTGTGCACACTCAGCCTGAATCACCCCTTAGAGAATTCATGAAAGCCTCAGGCCTTCTCAGAACATCATATGTAACATTCATACGTATTACAGGTGGTTTGAGGTGTTACACAGAGCAGACCTAGCATAAGCTGAAAGTATGACAACTCCCTAATTCTTTCACTTAAAACCAAAGTTCCACATTTGGCTAATCATAAAAATTTTACCTTTTGTTGCTTAAAGTCCTATTTTTGTGCTAAATGTGGAAAAATTGCCTCCCTTAATTTTTAGGAAATCAGATTAACTACCATTAGTTAGAGTGTAACTGTGAATGAATGGTGGTGGAATAAACAGAAGTTAAAATACCCCTGGTTAGTGGAGATTACTAAGATTTTTATGTGGCAAACAGGCATAAACGGGCTAATTTTTTTTATTTTACTGTCTCTGATTTGAACAATCGAGAAAACTCACACCACCTTTGGACCAGCTTATTTTGCTGTCTCTTACAGAAAGCAGTTAAATATTTGCTGAGTAATAAATATTTGCTGAGATGATAGTGAAAAATAAATAAGTAAAAAATGTATAATATAATGGTTGAGAATAATTTTTTGTAATCATTATACGAATGAAATTATTTTCGAGAAGGATGACATTTGGCTTGAGATTCAATCAGAGTTAGTGTTCTCAGTTATTGATCGATTGCAAGTGGTGAATACATGGTGGGCTTTTGGGTAAAGGTACAGAGAACCTGATCCGAACCTTGTCTCAATCCAGAGTTTATATTTGTAATCCCAGGGAAAAGTTATTGGAATTTTAGTCAATAAATTCTAATCTACCACTTCTAGATTGTATTGCTTAAAGCCTGTTGAGAGGGGGTAGAGTATAGTCCTAGCCAATTCTGTGCATATCAATAGCAGGAAGTAGGACAAGGGTTAGTCAAAAGAGAGGCAAATGGCTTTCTTTTAAGGGGAGTTTTCCTGGTAGTCCTCCACAGGGATACTGGAGAATAATAAACCCAGGACTTTAACACTGAGGTACATCCCCAGCCCTTTTTTATTTTGAGATAAGAGTCTCACTAAATTGTGCAAGCTGGGCTGGAATTCATGATCTTCCTGCCTCAGCCCCCAGAGTGCTGGGATTACAGGACTGTATCACCAGTCCCACTGAAAGTGGTTACTTGTGGATGGTGATCTGTAATGAAATTATATGTGTTTCATCATGGAAAATGTCTTCACAGATAAGAACCACCAAATATTGTAATATTGTCAGTGTGAGTATATGATTTTAGTTGTGCATATTCATCACTTGGGAAGCATTTATAGAATTCTCTTGATATTTGCCTTTTAGTGTGTCATTATTTTGCATGTTGCTTCCAAATAGAATTAGATAGAAGCTCTTCACATGCACAATGAAGTGAATTTTGTTGTACAGAAATTTCTTTCACACTTGAATTAAGATCTGAAGAATGCTACAATTGGAGCTTGGAAAATATTCCTGCTGCAAATTTGTGTAGGAATAAAGATTTCACTTGTTTTAATTTTTGACAGTATGGAAAGTGTAAGAAGCAGCTTGCTTGTGACTCAAATAATACTAGTTGTCAGAAGAACTCAGTGTAAATTTGCAAATAAGGTAGTTTCCTTTATAATCTCAGGTTGAATTCATTAAAAAACAACCGGTTTGCAACCAGATCTAAGGCTTTTCTGTACTTGATAATACTAATTGAAAATGATTCTTCTATTTTTAAAAAAGCCATTATCAACCTTGAGTTAAAAAAAAAATCACAAAGTTATCATTGCTAAGGCACTGAACTGCTGGGTTGGTGTAGTGGGAATTGAACCCAGGACATTTGCACTGAGTTACAGTCCCTAGACCTTTTATGTGTTTATTATATTGAGACAGGTTCTCACTGTCCGTATGTTGCCCAGTCTGGACTCAGATGTGAGATTTTCCTTCGTTAGCCTGCCAGAGTCCTGGGATTACACTTGGTCACAGAGTACATTGCAGTCAACCATGGTTACAACAGGTTTTACTACACGTGATTAAAATATTTTTCTATAGAATAACTACACCACAGACTGTTTTGTTTTGTTTTGTTTTGTTTTTTGATACAAGGGATCAAACTCATGCCCTTGTGCCTGCCAGGCAGGTGCTGTGCCACTGAGCTATATCTCTGGCCCACCATAGACTTTTGAGCACCTTACATTTTTTCTTTTTTTTTTTTTTTTTTTTTTTGTACCAGGGATCGAACTCACGACCTTGAACTTGCCAGGCAGGCGCTTAAGCCACTGAGCTAAATCCCCAGCCAGAGCACCTTACATTTTTACAAATTTTATAAAATTGTCCAACAAAGTCATTTTCTACAACGTGTGTATTTTTACCACTATAAGTTATAACTTGTGTTAGCAGATTCCACTGCAGATTTACTAAAATGTTTTTCCCAACTTTGAAAATATTCTTGTCTATAGTTGTTCCACACACAGTATTCATAGAAACTAACTTTAGTCACTTCAGATTCACCATTGACTTCTCAAACAACTTAGAAGTATTGGTAACATCTGTCAGCTTACCAAGAGCCAAGGAAAGTATTCAAAATCACACCTTGTTTCTTTTTTTTTTTTAAAGAGAATAAAACAAAAGAGGATAAAACAAAGCAGAACAGAACAATATAAGCAACACAGCACTTTATAACACGACAACCAGACATTAACAGTAGCTACCATAATGTCTCTTTCTTTGTAATAGTTGAGCGTGGCTTCACATACAATAATATCAAACATAACAAAATAGTATAAAACCATTCAAGAGAATGAAAGAATTACAGGGTATTCTGAACCAAATAACAGAAAATGATCAATGGCTACTATAATATCTCATTTTCCATAAAAAAATTGTTTATACTATCACATATTAAAATCCAGTAAGACACAACATGATAGAACAGATGGTAATAGAACAGAAGCATGATAGGACTTCAAATCAAGACGATATTAAATCAGCAATGGCTGCCATAATGTCTTGTTTGTTCAAAATAGCTGTTCATACCATCACACATAATAAAATCAAACAAAACAATAAAACCATTCTAACTAATGAATGAAAACATTAAAAGGCTTCAAAGCAATGTAATGGGAAATCATGATTACCCTATAATCTTATGTACTCTTAACCATTTCTTACACTAGGGAGACTATACGGTATTTATACATGTGAGTTTGGTTTATTTCACTTATGAGTATGGTCTCAGGTTGCATCCATTTATTTATAAATATCTCAACGTGATCACGGTTTATAGCTGAGTAGTACTCCATTGTATAAAAATACCAAATGTTTTTTATCCATTCCTCAGTTGATGGGCACTTAGGCTGTTTCTAAGATCTGGTTATTACAGATTGTACTGCTATAAACATGGGTGCACATATATCACTGTGGTGTGATGTTTTCAGTTCTTCTGGGAATATGCCTAGAAGTGAAATAGCTGGGTCAAATGGGACTTCCAAACCCAGCTTTTTGAGGAATCTCCAGACTGACCTCCACAGTGGTTGCACCAGTCTACACTCCCACCAACAGTGTAGAAGAGTTCCTTTTTCCCCACAGCCTCTCCAACACTTGTTGGTAGTTTTTTCTATCCTGGCCATTCTTTCTGGAATGAGATGGAATCTCAGTGTGGTTTTAATTTGCATTTCTCTCATGACTAATGATGATGAACATTTTTTATGTATTTATTTGCCATTTGTATTTCTTCATCTGAGAACTGTGTATTCATCTCGGATGCCAATTTTTGGATTGGGTCTTTGAATTTCGAGGGTCTGATTTTTTTTTAATTCTTTATAAGTTCTAGACAGAAGTCCTTTGTCTGAGGGACAGTTCACTAAGATTTTTTCCCAATTTGTAAGTTTTCTTTTCACTATGCTGGAGATTTCTTTGGACATGCAGAAACTCTTTAATAAGATGTGGTCCCAGTTATTGATTCTGGGAAGTATTTCCCATGTGGTTTGATTCTTGTTCATGAATTCTCTACCTACCCCTATGTCTTCAAGATTTTTACCTACTTTGTCTTCCAAAAGATTTAGTGTTTCTGTTTTAATATTTAGATCTTTGATCCATTTAGATTTTAGTTTAGTACATGGTGATAGGCATGGGTCTAGTTTTAGTTTTCGGCATATGGATAGCCAATTTTTCCAGCACCATTTATTAAAGAGACTATCGTTCTTCCAGTGAACATGTTTGGCCCCTTTATCAAAGATAAGGTGGTTGAGTGTGTTTGTGGTTATATCTTCCAGTCTATTCCATTGATCCTCAGATCTGTTTTTATTCCCACACCTTGTTTCTTAATTGTCAATGCTCTTGGTATTCTCAAAATGTTAATCACTGGGGGGGTTTTTTGTTTGTTTGGTTGTTTGGTTGGTTGGTTTTGGTTGTTTTGTTTTGTTTTGTTTTGGTACTGGGGATTGAACTCATGACCTTGCACTTGCCAGGCAGGTGCTTATGCTGCTAAGCTAAATCCCCGGCCTCAATCACTGTTCTTACTGGAAGGCTAGTAGTCTTTAAAGTCTATTGTCTCAAGACATATTTCATTTTTTTAAAATCCATTTTATTTCAAAGAGAAAAGAAAATAGTAAAGCAGTTTCAAAACACACCAATCAGGGGGCAACTGTGGTACATACATCGTGCATTGTTATCCCCAAATCATTCACCCAGAGCACAACACATCTGCTTTCAGTTGTCCGAACAATACTAGCATAAATCTTTCTCTTCAGTGAACTCAGAGACATCAGTAGTGTAACTATCTTAACTATTTTTTATGTACATATATACATATATATGTGTGTGTATATATAATATATATATATGTACACACACGTTTTTTCCAGCTTCTCACAGTAGTGAGACAGTACGATGTTCACACATGCATCTATTTCACTGATGGGTATGGTCTCAAGTTTGCATCTATTTACCTGTAAAAGTCTCCAGTATCCTTCTTTATGGCTGAGTAGTATTTCATTGTATAAAAATCACATCTATTTTATCCATTCCTCAGTTGATGGGCATGTATGTTGTTTTCCAAGCTATTACAAATTGTCCTTCTACAAACATGGGTGCACATATATTGCTGTGGTTTATTTTTGATTCTTTTGAGAAGATACTCAGAAGGGGAATAGCTGGGTTGAATGGGACCTCCAATCCTAGTTTTTTAATGAATCACCACAATGATTTCCACAATGTTTGCACCAGTCTATATTCCCACCAACAGTGGAGAAGAGTTCCTGTTTCCCTACAGTCCCTCTAGCATTTGTTATTGGTTGATTCTTTTTTTTTTTTTTTTTTTTTTTTTTACCGGGGATCGAACTCACGACCTCATGCTTGCCAGGCAGGCACTTAAGCCACTGAGCTAAATCCCCGGCCCCTATTGGTTGATTCTTGATACTAGCCATTCTTTCTGAGTTGAGGTGGAATCTCAGTGTTGTTTTAATTTGCATGTATCAAATGATCAGTGATGAACATTTTTTCACATATTTGTTTGCTGTTTGTATTTCCTCATCTGAGAAGTGTGTATTCATCTCAGATGCCCATTTTTGGATTGGGTCTTTAAATCTGAGAACTGATTTTTTGGGGGGGGGTTCTTTATATGTTCTTGATAGTAATCTTTTGTCTGAGGTACAGTGGCAAACATTTTCTCCCATTTTGTGGGACCACTATGTTGGTGGTTTCCCTTGATGTGCAAAAGCTTTTCAGTAGGCTGAGATCCTAGTTGATTCTTTGTGATAGTTCTTGTGCAATCAAGGTTTTGTTCATGAACTCTGCCTACATCAATGTCTTCAAGATTTTTACCTATTCTATCTTCCAGATCTGAGGTTTCTGCTTTAATATTAAGATCTTTGATCCATTCTGATTTTACTTAATGCATGGTGAAAGACATGGATCCAGTTTTAATGTTGGGCATGTGTAGAGCCATTTTTCCTGCCCCATTTATTAAAGAGGCTATTTTTCTATGCACCCTTTATTGAGTAGTGCACCATTCCTGCACCATTTAATAAAGAGGCTTTGACAAAGCACCTTTGTCAAAGATCAAGTAGCTTAGTGTATTTGGGAGTTGTTTCTGCATCTTCTAGTTTGTTCCATTGATCCTTGGGTCTGTTTTTTTGCCAGTACCAGCTGTTTTTATCACAGTAGCGTCATAGTATAATTTCAAGTCAGGAATTGTGATGCCCTTTGTCTTATCCTTGTTGCCCTGGCTTGCCTTTTCTATACTAGGTCTCTTCTGGTTCCAGATGAATTTTAGGATTGTTTCTCTGACATTCTGTGCCATATGCTATTGGAATTTTGATTGAGAATGCATTTGGAAGTACGACCATTTTCACTATATTGGTTCTTCCTATCCAAGAGCACAGGATATTTCTCTATTTTATAATACCCTCTTCAATCTCTTTTTTCAGAGTACTATAGTTTTCAATATAGAGGTCTCTTATATCCTTTGTTAGATTAATTCCTAGGAATTTCAGGGTTTTTTGGATGCTATTGTGAAAGGTGTTGTTTCCCTGAGTTCTCTTTCAGTGAGTTTGTTATTTTTGTACGGGAATGCTATTGATTTTTGAGTGTTGACTTTGTAACCAACTGCATTACTGAATTTGCTTATTAAATCTAGTAGTCTTTTGGTGGAGTTTTTGGAGTCTTCTATGTAGAGTATCATGAAAAGACAATTTCCTTAATTTTTTTTCCAATCAAACACAATTTAATCCTGTAAACTCTCCATGGATAACATGACATTTATCTCATTTTGCTAACATATATGCTGGTTGGAAGCTTACTTTGGCTGCAGGCTTGTTTTGTTTTTGTTTTCTTCTCCTGACCATTGCTTTCCTATGAATTGGGTGTGTCATGGTGAATATTTAGTCTCATAATGTCAACACATACTGATAGTTTTCTTTTAGCACAGTTTTAGTGGTGTTGCATAATAAACAGTGCCTAACCATTCTGATATCAAAATAATACTTTTACAAGCATAATGTTCAGAGTCCATTTTTCTTCCATTGATGAGTTTGCACTGGTAATACAAGTAAATTAAATGTTGTGTTACAGCGGTAAGCATGACACCCAAGATGCTGTCAACTTTTAACTGCCTTTTTGTAACTTGTACATTGAGAAGTAGCATAAAACAGTAAGAATGCCACTCAACTCTGCCATAATAAAAATGTCTATTGATAATAAGCAAACCAAAGTAATTAAGTTTATTGACACTGTTTCAATTACTTATTTTTTTAAAAGTTAACTATTATAATGTGTACATGTTACAAAGTATTATTTTTATGTGTTCCTAATCTTTTGAAAAATGTGGAAAATTATTCTTAGGCTATGTACAAACTTGTATCAAGCCAGACTTGACCCTTAGGCCTAGTTTGCTGAATTCTGGTATAGTTTTTCCACCTTTTTGATGTAAACATGAGTGTATAGGTTGTATAGAAAGATTATCTTAGTAGGTAACAGTCAGGAAAGTTTGGTATTTCCACCAAATTTATGTGACTGATAAGGTAAAATGAGTTTAGGATCCATGGTGTTTAATCCTTGGCAAGATATTCCTCCAGATTTTTTGTGCATTCACTTGACTTTCTAGTGTATAGCCATCAAGCACATTTTTTGTAGCTATTCTTCCTTGAGCAGCCATTCCATTGTTGAAGAGCAGCAGCCCAGAAAATTCTGAAGAGCTTCTGAAATTTGATAGAAAGGAAGCATACAGTGTATGAGCTCACCTGTATGTAACCCTGGCTCTATTTTTCCGGGAGGCATTTTACAGGTTGTGATAAATAGGGGTAGACATTCCAGACACAAAAGTGGCAGTCTAACCTGACTGGGTAGGAAAGGTAGAAGTCTAAAAGTAGTTTGAAATTTTAAGTCTCGGGAAAAAATGAACTACATGGAGACCTCAAAACCATTAGTTCCCTCTGAACTCAAAAGTTCAAGCCCTACCAAGTTACAGGAGCCTTATTATACCAAGATTTCTGTTCAGACTCCATCATGTCTATTCTCTGATAGTGGGTAATACTGAATTAGACCGGCCCTCCGGAAAATGTGGATGAGTCACTGCTCCTCTGCTGCTAAAAGGAAACAGCCTTCTTTGGAGGAAGATGTCATCTAGATCTTTTACAGTATTTCATTCATAATCTAATATTTCATTAAGCAAAATAATACAGGACTGAACTGACCACAAACATAGAGAGGAAAACAAAGAAACAGCAATAGATGATTCACATATTAGTTATTCAAACATGGACTTCAATTAATATGCTCACAATGGGGAAGATGAATTTTATCAGACATGGATACTCTATGCCTAAAATAAAATTAAGCATTTAGTTGTTGAGTTTTGTCAGTAAAACAACAGAGTAGAGTAATATGCTAGAAGGGAAAGGTTCCATAGAAATTATCTGATGCTGAGAGAGAAAAAAATTGAGAGAAGAGTGTATGAGGGACATGGGGGACATAATGGAAAGGCTAATATATAAGTCTCAGAAAGAGAGGAAATACAATGATATACAGTTGAACAGAAGGAATATTGAGAAATAGTGCATTTCCAAACTAGAGAAAGAAATGAAAACAGTATAAACTGTGCATTCCAACGAGGCAAAATACAAGGAAAACCATACTGGAGCCAGTCAGACTTAACTGACAGAGACAGACACAGACAGACAGGAAAATTGTAAAAAGTACCAGAGGAGAGTCAGAACAGTAGTAGGAATAATGGCTGGTCTATCCCCAGAAGCTACAGATGCCAGAAGAGAGTAGAATATTCTTCGTAAAGCACTTAAAAAGTGGTACTGACGTCTAAATCTAATGCACATGCCCTTCACAAGTGAATACAAAATACAAAATACAGCTAATACGTTTTGCTAATAGCCTGGCAATGGAAAATGCTACAGCTGTTTGTATTAAAAAAGAAAAAGAAAAAAAAGCTGCTAAGCAGAGAACCATAGAAAGAAATAGGCAATAAGGAATATGTCAGTAAATATAAATTAATTTGGACTGTTTAAAATAATTTTGAGAAGAGACAAGATGGTGGACTGGTAGGTAGCAGGAGAGAGACCCTCTCTGAGAGAGACAGCTCAAATGCCAGAATAAAACACCCTGGAGAGACCCAAACAGAGAGAGATAGACTCTCACAACCCAGAAAGAAACTAAAGCGCAAAAACCCGCTCAAATAAGAGGTCCTGGGGCTACTATTAGTGAAGATAAGATGGGCGAGCACGCGCCCTCCTCAAGCCACCTGAATTCCGCTCCGACCTGAACAAGTGATCCGCGCCAAAGCGACTGGCTTGAGCCGCCGGAGCTCGGAGCTGAACAGCCCTGCATGCAGCTCGCCCGACCGGCACTGCACACGACCCACCCAGAGGCACCGTGAATTCCCACCGCAGCCGTGCTGAAGTCAGAGGTCGGGCAGTCCAGCAGTTCTCGGGGATGTGGTGAGTGATGGGAATAAGACCTCCCACGGGAAAGGGGAAACCGACTGGACCACATGTTGGATTTGGGCAGGACAGCCCTAACTCCATAAGGAAGTGGCTTCAGCTGGTTACTCCCCTCGTCGAGCAGATTGGTGGAATCTGCTTGGACTAGGCCACGCCCCTGGCGGGGACCCAGTTACTTCCATGAGATCAGTGCACACTGATGCAGTGAAGGCCTGCAAAGGTTGACTGGCCCAGAAGGGAGGAGCTAGCACACACTGCCCGTGGGTGAACTCTAATCTCTGATAACCTATTGAAGAGGGCTAAAGCTCCTAGCCTGCGCCCTCTAGAGGAGCCTTAAACAAGAAAAGGGTCTGGGCATTACACTGTACACTTGCATGGAAGGAACCAAAAACATGACGAAAGGAAGAAATAAGAAAACACTCCCAGTCCCCAACCCTGAGAACATTGATCCAGGAGAGGTAAATACAAAAGAGACTGAGGGCAGCAAAAATGCAACATCAAACACAGCGTTAGCGGACATAAAGAGATATTCAAGACCTCGTAAGCGGGACCAAAACTGAAATATTAATTCAAATTAAACAAGAGATAAGTAGATTAATAAAAGAAAAGCTGGGCACCTCCAAGACACAGAAGAATAGAGGAACACAAATGGGGAGAAAAATTTAATGAAGAATTCAGAAAAAACCTAGAATTTATGAAGCAGATTCAAAGGGATTATCAGGAAACTAAAGACTCGATAGAAAGCTGGCAAAACTGCTTGAAAGAAACCAAAGAGAGACTATCAAAAATTGAACACAGGCTTGCAATGTGGGATCATGAAAGGGAAGATCTCTTAAAAATAACAAGGGAGCA